>VSMD01068956.1:0-46988 GCA_008750895.1 Mirza zaza
AACACGCGAGGCTTATTATTTTAAAAAGCCCAAAGTACTGTTTTTATTCCTATAGCAGTTAGTGCTGCTAAACAGAGAGCCAGTGTTAACTCCATACACTACCCGCCAAATCCCTTCCTTTGCAGTTTTATATTCTTCTACCAAATCTTTAGCTTAGGATCCATGTCATTAAAAAAAAAAAAGAAGTAATTTACACTATCAGTATCATCATCTAGTTATACACAAGGCACAGAAGAAGCAAAAGAAAAGGCAAACCTAGAGGGGAAAACTTGATTCCAAGAAGTCACAGAGAACAATAGAATGTCTCCTACTTGTTTGTACTATGGGAATACTCCCCAAATAACTGTTTTTAAAATGCAGAAATATTTTTAAAAAAGGGTAAATTCAAAATAATAATAGGTAAAACTTACACAGTTTTTAAGATATGTAGCAGGCACTAATCTAGAATAATCCATTTAATCTTCACAATAGCCCTTGAAGGGCCACTATTATTACCCCCATTTCGCAGATGACAAGAATATATAAAGGCCTAGAAACCTGCCCTTGTGTCAAACAGCTAATAAGTGGTAAAGACAGGATCTGAACCCAGACACTCTGTCTCCTGAGTCTGTGCTCTTGTACACACACATGGTATATTATACATTGCTGCTCTTCAAATGGAAGAAAAAAAAAAAATTATCACCCAAAGACTATCCTATGATGCTGAATTTTGACTGTACTTTTTATTTCTAATCCATCTACCTAAGAGAAGCATTTCTTTTGTAGTTTTATATTCTTGTACTAAATCTTTAGCTTAGGAACATTTTCATTTAAAAAAAAAAGAAAAGGAACACTCTCAGTATCATCTAGGAGTTATAAGAGATATGGAAGGCATTAAACGACATTATTCCTACAATCCTTGCAAGAGAAATTCAGGTTTAGAAGAGAGTATATCAAAATAATACACAATTGTAAAGCAGTAATTCAGAAAAGTTCAAAGTAACAACATATTTTATTTCATTGAGGGACACATTGTAAAAGAACACTGACAACAGAGATAATGTAACTTGTCCCCAGTCATAAGGCTACAGGTGAAGCACAGTATCTAAAAACGTAGTCAGTCCCCTTTCCTATGCTACAGTCAATGTTTCAAGTAATAAAGTTATTTCCTTTGTAGGAAACTGATAAGATGAAAACAAATAAAGGAAACTTACCATAGAGAGTTTCTGTTGAAAATAATCTGAAGCACCAAACTTTAAACCATTTCATAATTTTTAAATTTTGCTTTCACAGATATTACATAACAGAGAAAAATATTTCTAGAAATATTTTAATCAAAGTCCTATTTAAAGAAACTTTTGATTAGAAACTATTAAATTGTGTATTGTTTTGAAATAATAATAATCTGTCCTGAGCTACTTGAAAGAGATGTATAGTATGTTATTTTAATAGGACTAAATGAGGAAGGATCAATATTATTTTAATTTTTAAAGGTCTGTTTATGAAATGCAATCATCCTTCATTAAAAATGCAAGCTGTGCTTCAGCAAGAGGTTAGCGTAAATGATTCATAAAGAGATCTCTCTCCAGTATAATCTTCCTCTCCTGGGAGTTTCCTTCAAATGTTTCATCAAACCGCTCAAGCTATTACTAAAAATGCTTCCCTGTGATAAAAGGAGGGGAAAAAAAAATACAAATACACTTCCCCATTCCCATTCACCACTGCCTCTTCCCTTTGAGTGATTTGTGCCTTTTTCAATCAAAAGTAAAATTAATTCTTCATATTCCACACATTTTTGCAATCCTTTCTTTTCACAAGCATTTTAAGTTAAGGTTATTTTATAATATTCAAAACAAAGAATACAGATTTTTAAAAGCAGGTTTTAATACACTTGCCTATTTTGGTATTTCAGTGTGAGAATTGTCTTTCACTGAAATTAAAGGAAATTTGTCTTCTATTTGATGGATTTTTAGAGGATTTTAAAATGTTAACTCATCAAAGTCAAGACACTCCAAATTTAAATTCAATTCTCTTCAATTTAAAAATGCTAATGACAATGGCTGTTTCAACGCAGCAGCATCTGGCTCATTATAACATTCAGTTTTAACTAATAAATCCTTAATTATTAAATTCTGGTGTTCGCTTTCTTTCAGATGGATAAGCCAAACACATATTGCTATAATTATAAATACTTGAGATAAATTACTTATATCATGGAAAAGCCCTCCTCTTGATTCTCTGGCTGTTAAATAAGATCCCAAGTATATATGGGATGCACATTTGAAAGATCTACCATTAAACATTTGAGCTCTGGTGTATGTAGGTGCCACATTTATTGGCTAGCAAATATTAATAGTTAACTCTGCTGGGTTCCTGTGCATAATGCACAGAGCAATTTGTCTGTTTGTGCAAATGGGCCAGTTCTTTTCCAAACGCTTTTTCTGAATAAATGTGTCAAAACTGAACATAATCATATGCCCTAATTCTACCTTCACAAAGCAGACTTATACCTCCATCCAACTTGATGTTTTTATTAAGGTGTTAGTGAATATATTTAATCAAGGTGTTATTGCACATCATGATGTCTAGTTAAAGGTTGAAATCCCTGAGAGAATATATCTGGTTTTAAGCCTTAATATATGTTAGGGAGTTTTTCATTTTTCTCTCCTATTCCCAATTCCTCTTTTTTTTTTTTTTTTTAATCAGCAACATCGACAGTACTGACTGAATATTTTACAATGGAGTTGCAGAGTATGTGTGTTCAATCGTTTGGCTTCCCAGAAGATTCATTACAGTTACATTAGAAAGTCAAATCAGCCAATTCTGCAGTCTGGTGAAAGCTAGCATATGAAAGAAGGTTAATACAAAAGAATTTCATTTTAAATAGAGGACATTTAGGACTTTAAAAAGCAACATTATGATAAATTTTTCAAGATATTTGTTCTTGCCTTAGCACATGCTTTACAGGTCTAATTTCAGAGATGTCTAAATGCTTTTCTAGGAAAGAGGATGTATGGGAGGAAATTGTTTGATCTACAAGGTCTGCCATCTTAATGATCCTCACGCTAAGAACACTGCAGATGTATGCTTTACCCTCACACATGGGGAAAGAATCCATGGTTCTCCAATTATGCTGATCAAGTAGGAATCAAGTAAAAGTCAACGTGTGTTCATTTAAAACGTTATAAAGGTTTTGAGTGATTTTAATACTTCTCTGAGTGTAGATAAAACTAAATGCTGGGATTTTCAGATCTAATACACATTTAAAAGATGAAAATCACTAAGTTAATTGTTTTCCACGATTAGTAGCAGGTACAGAAAAATCTCCTCAGATGGACATATGTTTAACTGGCACTTGTGTATAGTAGTTCCCCTTTCTCTAGAATTCAAGCCTCAATAAATCCCTAACTAATCTTATTTATGATTTGTTTCCACTTGTTTATAAGTAAGCAAAAATAAGAACTGACTACCTACTGAAATGCGAGCTTCTTCATTCAGTACTGCTGATCTACAGAATACAAATTTCAATTCAATATAAAAGCTCACCTTTGCATGAGCAATTCCAAAGCCTAAATATCATGGCAAGAGGGAAATGGCAGCTAACAGAGGTAAGAGACATGAAAGGCAGCTGGCTGTCTTCAGTGCTACCTTTGGCAACAGTACAGATGGACTTTGTAGGCCACTGGCTATGCTTAATTTAATATGAAGCTAAATACAGTCAAAACATCTGGTGCACTACTGATGGTTATCATGACAAATTAAAGCTGACATCACACACAAACTCATTCAGTATTCTACTTATATATCCTTTATACCTAAAACGTCAAACCAAAAATCTGCATTTATTTTTGTTTTTCATCTCCTCTAATAATCTATTTTAGAAAAGGCAGGTCTGTGGAATCTAATGTTTATACAATTTGGGGGGCCTTCTTTAAGAAAAAGACTACAAAATTTTGTGCATTAAATGTCAAGGGGCCATGCAAATGAAGGTCCCTTTAGTTTAAGCCTCATTAGCTCCATGGACAATCCGCCTCCGGGGAGGGTTGAAAGGAAAGACTAAATGGAACATCAAGTGGCACATGGATTTGGTACAAAGAAATAAAACAATTTAAAAAGCAGACAATTTAACTGGCAACCTACACAGGAACAAAAAAGACTTTCTGGGCAAGCACACCAGCAAAAATAAACTACATTCTTAGAATCAATTTATAACAAATATTTCTATTAATAAAATGCAGACCTTCAAATCTATGGCATACTACTGGAACAAAAGCAGCATTATAAAGAAAAAAGTTAATGAAAGAGCAAAATTATCAATTTTATAATAGTTATAGGTCAAGGAAGAAGTATAATTTTTATAAGCAACTATTTCATAAAACAGAATTAGATCATCGCTAACAATTTGTTATTTAAAAAAGGCAAAGCACCACTTACTTGTAACTGAAATAATTACTGCCTAAGCCGCTATATTCAAATGACTGCATTTTTTATTACATTGCTTTGAAGGATATTCAGTGCAAATAATTTTTAATTCTACTGCTACAGAATATTAGCTTCACCCACACTCTTTTAAACAAAAAGGATCTAAACTCTGATTCTGCATCTAAAGGAGGGAGAGCAGCACATCATATAATAAATTCTGTATAATCAAAATAAGAACCATATTTCTGTTTAACTTTTTTCATCTTGACTCAAGAGCTGTAAAAAAAAGTTATTAAAACTAATGCATCAAACTATTATAATTCTGTCCTTTTATTACTGGTAGGTAATATTCTAGGATATTAGTCTGCTTTGTCATACAAGTGTATATCTTTCCAAAAGTTCTCCTTTGAAGATCAGGATCACTTTAACATTAGAAGGAAAACATACAATTATATTAATTTGGCACTGAATATAATGGTTAGTTTTAGTGGGTTTGAAAGTTTGAAAATGATTCTTTCATTAGAAAGCCACTTAACTTTTCTTCATTGCTTCCAGGCACTAGTGAAGGTGAAAGACAATGAAGCCACTTGCCATTCAACACACAAAGAAAGTGACAACCGGCAAATGTCACAAAGTAAACACTTTCTTATTTCCCTTAAATAAAAATTTCTAATAACCACTGCCCTGTATGAACTTTCCCTAGCAAATTATTGCTCCATTTCTCCTTCACAAATAAGCAATCTTTTCTAAAGTTAACACTGAAGAAAAAAAAACGTTGAAAATTCTCATCCTCTACTCACCACTAAGTGAATGACTACATAAGCTGTCAAAATCAAATTCTCTACTGCATCACTAATCTAATACTAAATGTAATGCTCCATGTTAAGGAACAAAGAATTTACAGCATTTCCCATAATCTCATCAGAGGAACATATGTAAGACAGTGGGAAGAAAAGCCAGATAAGCTCATGGTTGCTGGTTTGTGTATTATGGTTTTTTTCAACTCTCCACATAGCTGATCAAACACTGGAGCTGGGTTAAGAGAGCGGGTATAAAGTACTTCGTTAATATTTTTATTTAATTGAATTTCAGCTTTTTTTCATTCTAAAGTTTAGTTCAGCCAAAATATCAAACATTCTAATGCTATTCATGAAAAACACTCATCACAGGCCGGGTGCGGTGGCTCATGCCTGTAATCCTAGCTCTCTGGGAGGCCGAGGCAGGAGTTCAAAACCAACCTGAACAAGAGCGAGACCCTGTCTCTTCTACAAATAGAAAGACATTAATTGGCCCACTAATACATATAGAAAAAATTAGCCGGGCTTGGTGGCGCATGCCTGTAGTCCCAGCTACTCGGGAGTCTGAGGCAGGAGGATTGCTTGAGCCCGGGAGTTTGAGGTTGCTGTGAGCTAGGCTGACACCATGGCACTCGCTCTAGCTTGGGCAACAAAGTGAGACTCTGTCTCAAAAAAAAAAAAAAAACACTCATCATAAAGATGTTTATTTAATATTCACATAAGGACACAAAATGGTATGCACAATAGCTAAGACAAGGAATCAACCTTAAGTGTCCACAAAAAATGAATGGATAACGTAGTATATATACACAATGAAATACTATTAAGCCTATTAAAAGAAGGAAATCCTGTCATTTGCGACAACATGGATGAACCTGGAAGACATCATGTTAAGTGAAATAAGCCAGGCACAGAAAGACAAATACTGCGTGATCTTACTTACCTGTGGAATCTAGAAAAGTTGAATTTATAGAATTCAACTTTTCTATGGCAGTTACTAGGTGCAAGGAGGGGTTGGGAGTGGTTGGGGATTTTTTAAATGTTGGTCAAAGGATACAAAATTTTAGTATCCTTAGGAGAAGTTCAAGAGATACATTTGTACAACATGGTGACTATAGTTAATAATGTATTGTATTCTTGAAAATTGCTGAGAGAGTGGATTTTAAGTGTTCTCACCACAAAAAATAAGTATGTGAGGTAATACATGTTAATCAACTTAATTTCATGATGTATACATATTTCAAAACATGTTGTACACAATACATATATACAATTTTTATTTGACAATTTTAAAAATGGGATTATTCTCTCACCTCAATATTGAAGTACTATATAAAAAGATATTTAGTACAGACTGTCAAATCAAGCAAAGAGAAGTATTAAGTCACTGAAAGGTTATATTTTTCCTTAAGAAAAATGAAAAATTAGTATTTTACTGTCAATTATTACCTCTGACAAATTAAATGTAGAATCCCTTTTATGTAAGAGAATTACTAAAGCAGGCAGTACAACTCAGAATTTACTGGCTGTACCATGGAAAAGGGCATCATCCTTTCCAAAGGCAAGGATGAAAAATACACTCAACGATTAGGAAGAAAAAGACCAAAAGCACACAACTGAAACAATTAGGGCACCCTAAGCCTTTGTCGGCACAGGCTCAAACTGTACGTTAATTTCAAAAAGAAGAATAAAGGACTTCTGCAGTTACTTTACAAAAGAGCTAAAATTTTTCAAAGTAGATTCTCACTAAGGAAGAAAAAACAGGAAAACAAAAGAAGAAAACAGAATGGAAACAACAAAATTCTTCCTCCTCCTCTTTGGAAAATATGGTTTAGTGTAGTTTTTAAAAAGTCAAAATCAAGAGACTGGGTACTGGTCCTATCTCAATAACTAAGTTACTCTGGTATTTCGATTGCAGCTTGTGTGCATTATTATACCCTCTATTGCAAAACAGCCATAGAGAACTCAGAACCACTAGCCAAATTCAATATACGTGAAGGAAAACACTACAAAATTCAAATGTTAGGGACAATCTTCCTGCTGACATATGTATGATAACTCTTTATTCTTACTATAGATGACATTTATTGATGATTGGGGCATTATTACATGGTGTGACCCAGATTAAGGCCAATTTCCTACATGGGAAAAGGATATTTGAGACATAATTCAAAATAAATTCTCCACAAGCAGACCTAGGCCTATAATAGTTGGACAATCATTTATAAATCATTTACAATCATTTATGTCAATCACCACAGCTCAGAAAAGTCAGGCTTGGATAAGATACTGAACAAAATACAAGATGAATGAAAAGAAAGGGTCCCTGGTCAGCAGAACAGCTTTGTTAGCACGTATCTAGAGAGTACCCGGTAGAGGTTTGACAGAGACAGCTCCTTGGTGCAGAGGGCTAAAGGCCACGCGGAGGGTAGCAGGAGGACCAGGAATAGGTAACAATTTGCACAGGCCTTTGATGTGAGCCTGTTTCTGTGGGGTTTTTCTCTATTTACAATAATTATTTCCTTATATTCTCTATTAAGACTAAGCAAAATTCAGCTGGTGTCAGTTACACTTAGTGAAAACAAAGAAAAGGATTTTGTACAAATTCACGTTTAAAAAAGAGAAGCAGTACACCCTTTAGGATCAGAAGCAGTGGGAACGAACCAGCCACAGTAGTAACGTTAGCTACCATTTATGGAGCACTTACTATACTCCATGTACTATCATACATCACTCCATTAATTTATAAACAACTCTATCAGGTAGGTAGTATCAGCTCCATTTTACAGATGAGAAATGGAGGGACAAAGAAGTTATATAGCTCTATATAACTCTAGCAAGGTTACATAATAGACAGGTGGCAGAACAAAGATTCAAACCTACTCTTTCTGCTCTCATGCTCACACTCATAACCACTACACATTCCTATCTCCCCAAAATGAGAATCAAACTGAAAGAACCCCAAAGAGAAATAAAAACCAAAGGAAAAATCTAAGTTCTTCAGGTTAACAACAGAGCACATGGACAGACTGAGCCACAGAGGCAAGCAAGAAGAATGAGTTCTTGAAACAATATCCTCTCTTTTGGAGCACTCCTGTTCTAAAACTAGAGGATTTTCAGGTTTCCCAACATGACATTCTTACTAAAGACATAACATTTGACACTAAATCCTTTGGCAATTTCATTCCACCTCAAGGCAACTACGCTCACTCTCAATATCTCTATCTTCAACCTTGACTTCTTCCCAGATCTATTTAAATATTTCCATCTACCCAATGACAAAATCACTCACAGAGCTCACTGAAAAGTCGTATTTATTAGAATCTTCTTCCTCAAATCAGTTTCTTCTACTCTGTTCTCAAATGTTTAACGGCATTGCCATAATCCAAATTACCTATGCTTAACCGCACCCTCACCCCACCCCTGTGTAACACTATGCCTTGTTCTAACAATTGCCAAATCCAATTGATTCTACCTTTACAACATCTCTCATGTCTATCACACCTCTTCATTCCCATTACCACTTAGAAATGTTAGAGTCCCATTGCTTTTCACCCAATAGCCAGTATTACCTTTCATCACATATTAGAAAAGAGTAGTTTTCCTAAAACACAACTCTACTGCGTCACTCCTTTGCTAGAAAACCTTCAAAAAAGCTCATTCCCCACCAATCAACCCTTCAAAGATTCAGATCAAATGTCTCCTTTTCCATGCAACGTTGTCTAATTTCCTTCCTCTTTCAGAGGTGGTCATTGTTTTTGCCTCTGAATTTTAGAGCACTTCGGTAACACTTCATTTGACCCTTACCAATTTCAGCCTCGTATCAAAAATACCTGTATTAACATACAAGCACCTTATGAGTAGGGTTAAAGTCTGATTCATCTGTGAGTCTCCCACAGATTCTGGTGAGAATATACAGCACACAGCAGGGATTCAAATATTTGATACATGAATGAAAAATTCTAAATCAGCTTTCTGGGTATAACACGAGCTTTTTAGCACAGGACTTGTGTCCATTTACTTAATTTTTTAAAACCATACAAACAAATCTATGAAGAATAATCATAATTTCCATGGAACTAGCTCTTTAAGTTTTTTCTGGCTCCCAGAATAACCAGGGCAAGGTGTTTATTTTGTTTGAAGACAGAAAAGCATAGTATCAGTCCAAAAGGTCAATCTAATCAGCATCTAATCCTACTATTCATTGAGGTCAGGAACCACCACTCCCTGGGGCCTCAGCTTCGGTACTACTAGAGGAAGCCTCGGGAAGGCTTTCTTCCAACAATGCACCAAATTATCTTAGATGACCACCCTGTTTAAAACACCCTCCTCAGTTCCCCAAAACTTCGTTTCCAAATACTGATGTGTCTGCCATCAGGTCAGCTCCTCTTCTCTCTCCCCCACCTCCGCCCTTTCTGGCAATGCTTATGTCTCGAGAAACCAAGCCACACAAATGAAGACTAGGAGTTCGAAATACCTGAAAAATCTGGGACCATGGAATATTAACATTTTGCCTTCCACAATAAAGCTACATCCTTGAGCAAGGAAAAAAATTAAAACATTATCACAATCCTTCAATCAGCAAAAATCTTGGCCTGGAAGAGCAAAGGAACTTAGGCCCAATAAGCTGAGGAAAGAAAGCAATGACTCTACAGAATTTCATATCTGCAATCTACAGCACATTTGGAGGACAAAAATGAAAACAGGAGACTATTTCTAGACATCCTGATGGACAATGATAATATTTACCTCACTAAGTCACATTCACAGAAACAAATCCAGATTCTATTTTAGTTGTTTTGTACAACCCTATAAAAACGCATAGGGTATAATTCACTTGTCAGCTCAGAAATAAGAGGTCCTTCTTGAAAACTAAAAGAAAAAATCTATCCCCATGATCAGATTTTCCATGCAGTATTAAAAATTAATGTCTGGTCTATAATTCAAGAAGTAAAGGTACTAGTTGACTAAGTATATTTATTGTCAGGCCAAAAGCTAACTTAAGGTCAAAAAGACCTCTGTCACCAGCTGTGGTATACCAATCCTATGAGGCTATTTCTCAGAGCCTCATGCTTCTTATCAACTCTGTGGTTCCCATTCTCAGTCTTCCCTTTCCCTCATCTCTGCCTCCGCCAGGTCAAAGAGCATCCCCAGGGCAGGCTGTGGCTGCTCCTTCTGCACTCAGTCCTAGTCTCAGAGTGCACACAGGTTTCACATGACCTCTGTCTCTGGGCAAGCACTCTATGCAGAGTAAACAATGCATCACTCTCTATAGGATCCCACCCCAGCATCATCTGGAAAACATGAAAGGAAACAAAGGATGCACAAAAGTCATGAAATGCAAAAAAAAAGTTACACATCTCCATGTGCCAGGCATAATCTCTGCTACTTGTGTTTACTGTCTGGTTAGAAATGAGGTATAGATAAACACGATAACCACAATAATCACAACGGTTGGTTGAATGCTAACAGTTGGTGTTCAGGGAAGGCTTCCTGAAGGAAATTACATCTAAACTGAAGCCTGAAAACAAATAAACAAGAGCTGACCAGGCTAAGAAAAAGGGAAAAATGTTCACCACTTGAGGGGCTTTACCTAGGAAAGTAATACAATCACATTTGTATTTTTAAAAGATCAAAAGGCTCCAAAGAAAATAGCAAAAGACCAATAACCACAAGACAGATGCTCAACATCATTAGGGAAATGTGAATTAAAACTACAGTAAGATATCACTTCACAGTCACCAGAATGGCTACAATCAAAAAGACAGATAATAACAAGAATTAGTGATATGGAGAAATCACAACATTCATACATTCCTATATGAATGGAACTATAACATGTGTATAAGCACTCTGGAAAACAGTTTGGTGGTTCCTCAAAATGTTAAACATAGAGGTACCATATTACCCGACAATTTCACTCCTAGGTATTCATTCCCAAGAGAAATGAAAACAAAGTCCACACAAAAGTTTGTGCATGAATGTTCACAGCAGCATTATTTATAATAGCCAAAAAGTGGAACCAATCCAAATGTCCATTAATTGATGAATAAATGTGGTATAACCATACAATGGACTATTATTTAGCAATAAAAAGAAATGAAGTACAGTTGTATGCTACAATGTGGGTGAACTTTGAAAACATTATGCCAAGTCAAAGCAGCCAGTCACAAGAGACTACATAATTCCATTTATGTGAAATGTCCAGAATAGGCAAAGCCATAGTGACAGAAAGTAGTCAGGGGTTGCTTAGGGCTGGAAGGTGGATAGGGAAGGAAATGAAAGTAAACTGCTGGCCTGGTGCAATGGCTCATGCCTGTAATCCTAGCACTCTGGGAGGCTGAGGTGGGAGGATCACTCAAGGTCAGGAGTTCCAAACCAGCCTGAGCAAGAGAGAGACCCTGTCTCTACTAAAAATAGAAACAATGGCCGGCGCGGTGGCTCAAGCCTGTAATCCTAGCTCTCTGGGAGGCCGAGGTGGGCGGATCCTTTGAGCTCAGGAGTTCGAGATCAGCCTGAGCAAGAGCGAGACCCCATCTCTACTATAAATAGAAAGAAATTAATTGGCCAACTAATATATATAGAAAAAAAAATTAGCCGGGCATGCGCATGCCTGTAGTCCCAGCTACTTGGGAGGCTGAGGCGGCAGGATTGCTTGAGCCCAGGAGTTTGAGGTTGCTGTGAGCTAGGCTGATGCCATGGCACTCACTCTAGCCTGGGCAATAAAGTGAGACTCTATCTCAAAAAAAAATAAAAATAAAAATAGAAACAAATTAATTGGCCAGCCAAAAATATATAGAAAAAATGAGCCGGGCATGGTGGCACATGCCTGTAGTCCTAGCTACTTGGGAGGCTGAGGTAGGAGGATTGCTTGAGCCTAGGAGTGTGAGGTTGCTGTGAGCTAGGCTGACGCCATGGCACTCTAGCCCGGGCAACAGAGTGAGACTCTGTCTCAAATAAAAAAAAAAAAGAGTAACTGCTAACAGATACAGAATTTCTTCTGGGCATAATTAAATGTTCTGAAATTATGATGATGGTTACACAACACTATTAACATACAAAAACAACTGTATGCTTTAAATGGGTAAGTTGTATGATATTTGAATTTTATCTCAATAAAGCTGCTATAAAACAAAACAAAAGATCAAAAGGACTAGAGTGGTGAAGAACAAATTGGAAGGACAGAGGATTTGAACAGGCAGACTGGTTTGGAAGTTGTAAAGAGAGTGGCCTGAACTAGGATAATGGACTAGGTAAATAAATAGGAAAAAGAAACAATACTTGATTCTAGATGGTGGGGGGAGAAAGAAGGGGATCAGCACAGCCCAGGGTTGCTAGCGTAGACAACTGAGCAGCACTTACCAAAACAGGAAAACATAAAAGATATGTTTGAGTGAAGGGAAATTCACTGTACTTTGAAATTTAATTATATTTACCAAAGTTGTGTAAGTACTTGGAGAAGGTTTTGTTTTAAGGGGTTATAAGCTTTCTTAGATATTTGTTTATTCAATTTTAAATGCAATTTATGTTATGTTTATAAGTGGAACTAAATGTTTAAAGGGAATTAAGTCCATTCAACTTGAATTAATCAACCTGTATCAAAAGCTATATTGAATAAATTATTTTCTTTTATCTTTATATAAAATGTACTAGATTAATGAATAGACTAATAAGATTTATAAATTGAATTAAAGGCTTAAGGAAAACTGGGCTTTAGATTTTTTGACTTTAATGAATTGACTATTATCAATAATTTTATATGCCAGAAACTGTAAGCAGTTGAGTATTACAGATATGTAGCACTGGAAATTCAGAAGTTCCAATTTGATGGTTTATATTTTCTCTATGAAATAGGAAGTGAGGTCATCAGTTCAAGAGGAGGAAGGGAAGAATGGGTAGTGAGAGAAAGTGAACCAGGAATCCTAGGTTTAATAAATAGGTGAAATAAAAGCAATGATAAATGGATGAGCATGGGGTAGGGAGATACAGAAGGATCACCTGGCATCATCACAGCCCTAGTTTGCAGTGTGGAGACTATGACTTCATGAAGACATCCATTTGCTCAATGATGCCTTGTTCTTCACCATTATTTAGTAACATAATTACTTTCTTCCAAATAAAGTTATATATGTGTTATATATTTGGCTGCTCTGAGGTGTAAAAAGAACATGTTTCCAGAATTTTGGTTGTCAGCTGTAACTTAAAGATAGACATAACTAAGAAGAAATTTGATCATACGATGTACTTAAAGAGAAATACTCTATACTCTGATCCTGATCATGGTAAAAAAAAATTATTTCCAGAAAACAAGTGTAAACTACAATATCTATTCCAGAAGATAATGAAAACATCATTTATTCATTATACTTTATTACCATATCCATGTCATTTTTCCTTTAATCCCTAAGTCAGGATTCTAAACTAGTGCTACCCAGTAGAACTTTTGGCACTAATGGAAATATTCTATATCTGTGCTGCCCAACACAGCACCCACTGCTCACATGTGGTTACTGAACAATTGAAATGTGACTAGTGTGACTGAGAACTTAATTTTAAAGTTTATTTAATTTTAATTAATTTAAATAGCCATATGAGGCTAGTGCCTACCATACAGAATAGCACAGTATACCTTTCTGTTAAAGAAAATAAAGAAATTTATGGGCCAGGTAGGTGCCCAAAAGTCCTAAGTTTATAACACAAAAGATAAAATAAGTATGTGAATTCACTCATTCATTCACTTATGAATACATGTAACAACACTGATGCTTGCCCCTGAAGAGCCTATGGTTCAATTCTCATAGTACAAGAACTCCAAAGGCTCAAAAATGTGAGTGTTGACTAGCGGGACAAAGGAAACCCATTTTACACCCAAGTTCCAAGAGAATCCGATATACTTAAGAGAAGGAGCCCATCATTCCTAGCCAAAAAAAATGTTTATCAGGCATCTTCTAAAGGCCAGCAGTCAGCAAACTATGGCTCACGGACCAAATCTGGACTGCAACCTATTTTTGTAAATAAAGTTTTATTGGAACACAGCAATACTCATCTGTTGTAAAAGCACGTATGTATGCTTTGGGCCTATAAGGGTAGAGTTGAATAACTGTGACGAAGACTATCTGGCCCACATGGCCTAAAATATTTACTATCTGACCATTTACAGAAAAAGTTTGCCAATCCCTGTTCTAGGCTAAGGGCTGCAAAAGCTGTTTGTACCAGGTAAACAACAAGGAGACTCCATAAGTCAACCACCAACTGAAAAAGAATTCTTGATATCTAAGCCATTCAGGTTATAAGAAAAGGTTAAGCCTAAAATCCATTTTTAAAAATCTTAAACAGTGTTTTCTATTAATTTGTGGGAATGATTTGATGGAGTATAAGATGTTATTTACCTGGGGGGAAAGTTTCTGCTGCATTTAAATTTGGGGAAAAAACCAATTTCAAGAAAAAAACAAAAATAATCACATATGGAAGATTTACTTAAAATACTGCACTTCCAATTCCAATCCATTGTATTCCCCAAGAAATTACAAACCCAATAAATGTCCATGCACAAAACGATAGGTAGATTGCCTAATTCAGAATGACAACCTTAAGATACTGAATTCTGAACCATTTTAAAGGATGTAAAACACATTATTTTTAAAGTATAATGACATATTGAAGATCATCTAAAACAAGCTTGAAACAACCATGACAGAAAGTTCTATTTTCTGTAACAAAGAGTTGGTACCACTGAACATAGTGTTTTCAGCTGTGATGGAAAGAACATTCTCACCTCAAAATATTATTATGATAAGCAAGGTATTGTCATGAGGTACTGAACATGACACACAATGAGTACTATTAAAAAAAAAAAAACAGTTGACTAGAAGGAGTCATTCCCCATGGATTATGAATAATGAGGGATTTACTTTCTCAATAACAAAAGCTACATTTTCAA
This sequence comes from Mirza zaza, assembly GCA_008750895.1. Taxonomy (NCBI): domain Eukaryota; kingdom Metazoa; phylum Chordata; class Mammalia; order Primates; family Cheirogaleidae; genus Mirza; species Mirza zaza. Next base: position 15,139 of record VSMD01068956.1, read on the forward strand.
TACTGTAGTAGCATTGAATGTTTTGGCCAAATCTAGATCTAAGAAGAAATGTCACGTAGTGATTAAAAGCACAGGCTCTGGAAGCAGACTGCCTCAAGTACTGACAGCCCTCCCACTTCCTAGCTGTGTCCTCAGTTTCCTCATCTGCAGAAATAACTGTACTTGCACTGCATGAAGAACATGGGAAGGATAACAGTGACCTAAAACAGTCCTGTGGCATATTGCAAGCACTCAATAAAATGCTGTACTTTAAAAACCTATGGCTAATGTACTGCCCACAGGAATGTAAATTGATACAATCTTTTTAGAGGCTAACTTAGCAATTTCTATTAAAATGTAAAACATGTCACCTTTCTGTCTGGCGCCGGCCATCAGTAAGCCAAGATAGGCACATACAAATACATCCAGGAGCTATGAGGAAGAAACAGTTTGATGTAATACACTTTCTTCCAAGGGCCTGCTGCTGGCAATGCTGCCAACTCTCTACACTGTACAGGGCTCTCCACACTGCACAGGGCTCCCTACTGCACCCAGCCAGAAAAAGCATGCATACAGGGATACAAGGCCGAGCAAGGTGATGGCACATACAGCAGTGGTCCCCAACCTTTTTGGCACCAGGGACAGGTTTCGTGGATGACAATTTTTCCACAGATGGAGGCAGGGGGCTCTCAGGCGGTGACACAAGCAATAGGGAGCCGCCATAAATACAGATGAAGCTTCACTCACTCACCCCGCCACTTCCCTAACTTTCATGGAAGACAATTTTCTTCCCCCGTGGCCCAAGGGTTGGAGATTGCAGATATAGGATTTGTGTGTACCGTGGTGGCCACAAACACCCAGTTACTAAGAGCACCTGTGGCAAGCCTGTTCATCATGGTGTTAACTAACTAAAGTTTGCTCCAAGCCTTCAGTCTGTTGACAAGAAGTGAGCTGGATGCCACTGTGGGGCTCTAAGAGTCCTGAATTCTTACTGGGTTGGTGAAGATTTCACATGCCACTTTTTTGAGGTTATCTTCAATGATCCATTCCATAGAGCTATCAGGAATCCTGACACACAGTGGGTCACCAAACCAATCCACAAGCACAGGGAGATACGTAAACTGATATCTGCAGAACCCAAGAGCCTGGCCTTGTAAAGGGTCATAAGTGCCACCACACTATTGGTGGTTCTCACTGTGCAGTTTGGAAAAGACACAATACCCTCCAGTTCCACTATTATCACTAATAAGTAATAATTGTAAAATTCATACCTTAATGAACAATTTAGGATGCTCAAAAAATTGTTTTAATGTACCTAACTTTTGACTCACTAATTCCACTTTTAGAAATTCATTCTACAAAAATATTCACAAGATTATGAAAAGATAATGACAAGGATGTTAACTGCATCTTTTATAACAGCAAACAACTGGAAGCAACCCAAACATCCATCATGAAGGAAGTGGCTAAATTATAACACTAACATGTCTTCCTGTGGAATAGCATGTAATTATTAAAAATAGACTATGTATTGTGTGCCTATTTGGAAAAATGTTCATGTTTTGTGGTTAAGTTAAAAAAAAGTCAAAGTACAGTAACTGAGTACAATCTTATTTTTGTTAATTAAAAAAAGATAGAAAATACAAATAGCATAAATGTTTTTATAGAAGAAGTTAGAAATAATATACACCAAACTAGTAACAGTTTACTAGTTATCATTTAGCAGGTGAAAACTATTAGGAACTTTTATTTGCTAAATTATATATTTCTGTATTATGTAAAACTTATAATTAGCATATAATATTTTTATAGTCAGAAAAAAAGAAAACCCTTTAAAATAAAATAAGTTTGTTAAAGCCTTTAAAACTGTGAGAAATTGTTTATGCTACAAATGCTATTTTAGGAAAAGATATAAAACTATATATGTGTATATACTATATATACTGTAAAACAGTAAAACTGTGACATATACACATATATGTATGTGTATATATGTTTTTCTAAATATGACTAGAGAAAGAGATTCAAAGAAAAGATACCAAAATACAAACAGCTGTTATCTCTAACAGATTCCATAAAGGCAGGGGCTTCAACTGTGTTATATAGAAATACATACTTAAGTAACAAACATTTTGAATAAAAAAAACAGATCTAGATTGGGCACGGCAGCTCATACCTGTAATTCCAGCACTTTGGGAGGCCATGACAAGAGGAATGCTTGCAGTCAGGAATTAGAGATCAGCCTGAACAATAGCGAGACCACAAAAAATAGAAAAATTAGCCGGATATAGTGGTATGTGCCTCTAGTCCCAGCTACTCAGGAGGCTGAGGCAGAAGGATCACCTGAGCCCAGAAGGTTGAGGTTGCAGTGAGCTATAATGACACTACCACACTCTACAGGGCAACAGAGCAGGACTATGTCTCAAAAAAAATAAATAAATACAATTTAAAAATTTTTAAAAACCACCGGGCATGGTGGCTCACACCTGTAATCCTAGCCCTTTGGGAGGCTGAGGCAGGAGGATCACTTGGGTTCAGGAATTTGAGACCAGACTGAGCAAGAGGGAGACTCCCAGCCATATTACAAAGAGAAAAATTAGCCAGGAATGGCGGTGTGTGCCTATAGTCTCAGCTACATGGGAGGCTAAGACAGGAGAATCTCTTGAACCAAGGAGTTTGAGGTTGCAGTGAGCTATGAAGACGCCACTGCACTCTATCCAGCAGGACAGATTTAAAAAAATAAAATAAAAATCTAGATATAACCTACATTGGACTGAAATTACTACTTCAAATAATTTGTTTCTGATACATAACACTGTTTTACTTCATCCTCTTGAAGCATCATTCCAAATAAAATTCTACAAAGTAAACTCAGAAATCGATCAAAGAAAGGAATAAGATTGCATACTGTACCTTTCTTTGACAGGAACTTTACTTTGGCTTTGAGGAACTCAACAAGGAAAATCAATGTTTGAACGGAAAAGAAATGTACTTCCTCAAAAAAATAATAAGACCTATTTCCACTGAACAAGTAAACATCTGGCCTGTATCTTTAATACAATATCAAATAAAAAAGAAGTTTTGTTGCTTGAATTACCAAAAAACATTTTAAAAAAATTTTAAACTCCAAAAATGTCAATACTATTTGACATCTTGCTTTAAAGATCTGTAAGTGAAAACATCTGTCTAAACAGAGATGTTTAAGAAATACTCCATTCTTTGAAATGCTATAGCAATAACGTGAAATTACATTAAATCACATCCAGATGGTATGTCTTCATAACAAGTCTCATCCAAAGAAAGCAGATGCTGAAAATAAGTTGCCATTTTTCTACAACTCACTATTAATTGAAGGTAAAAGAAATACTACCACTACGTAAAAGTACAAGCACAGTATCGCTTCCAGAATTTATAACACATCAAATAATGTTCTTATTCACATTTTACTTTTATGAATCAAATTCTTTACATCTTTAAATTTTTCATGAAATACTTCAGCATACAGATGACTATTACAGAATAATATATGGGATACCATGTACCCACCACTAAGATTTTTTATTTTATTTTATTTTTTGTGGAGACAGGGGATCCACTATGTTGCCCAGGCTGGTCTCTAACTCCTGGCCTCAGCCATCTCTCATCTTGGTCTCCCAAAGTACCAGGATTATAAGGGTGAGCCGCCACCGTATCTGGCCAAAGATTTAATAAATGTTAACATTTGGCCATATATGCGTCAGATCTCTTTTCCCCTAAAGCAATTAATAAAATACTATAGATATAGTTAGATCCTGTCCACCTTACTTTTTTTCTTTTTCCCAATATTTGAAAAGGAAGAACTGGACACGACCAAGCTTCAGGGTTACTGGATTTTTTTTTTTAATTCTATAACACATTTTTATTATGCTGGCTCTTCGATGTTTAAATTCCAGCCTGCAGCAAAAACTTACTATGGTCATATGAACCAATCTATGACAAATTACCTTTTAAAAAAATAACTATAAAAGCTATCCTCAGAAAGACTATAAAGTCTCTCATCTTTACCACATATGTATTATTAGCATTTTGGCTCAGTTTTGTTTTTAAATGATTCCTTAGATCTTCACTGTAGACAACAGCCACATGAGGCTACTGAGCTCCTGAAATATGCTAATTCAAACTTAGATATAAGTGTAAAATCCACACTAGATTTTAAATATTTATATGAAAAAAAGAATGTAAAAAAATCTCATCACTAATTTTTATATTATTTACATGTTGAAATGATAATATTTTGAACATATTAGGTCAAATCAAATATATTATTAAAATTAATTTTACCCATTCCCCTTATTTTTTTTCTAATGTGGCTATATTAGAAAATTTGAAATTACCTATGTGACTCAGATTTAAGGCTCATGTTATATATCTATTGCAATACCATCCTAGATGCATGAGTGTTAACATTAGAACAAGAACCACAATTTCAGAATCTAGACTTAGAAAAACATACAATGGTTGAGATGGTCAAAATGGTGGAGCTGTGGCTGGTACCTAGGCGATTTAGCAGAATCCTATATAGGAAAAAGCAGGGCTCCCCTATTATCTTTCTACATCAACAGAACAACCGAGATAAACCTTTGCTTCATTTCATTTTACTCATTGAGTATCTGGAAAATTATGCTCCTTGTCAATTCTTTAGTAACTTAAATGAATTGAAAACAGATTTAATACAATTCATTCATTCCTTTAACAATTTTTATTAACTGGGCACTGGGGATACAGTGATAAGCAAGACTGTGGCTTGCTTTCTGGGGTAGGGGAGAGGGGAAGTCATGTGCACATAATGAACAAGTTAACAAATAAATGAAAAACTCATTTAAGAAAAGCGCTTTGAAGAAGTCACATGAAAAGTCAGTAGTCAGTCTTTCCAGTCCAATCCTATCTTTAGACTCAGTTTTTAAGAGTCTTTGGATGCTGTAGACACTGAGATTTATTTTAGGGGTGATAAATTCGTTGTTTCAATGTGTTCATATTACAAGCTCATTTTCTATGTAAATATTTTCAATCAAAGCATTCTGCAAAACACACGTACTGTTCACAAGAGCACCACACAAGAAAATTTAAGGCAATTTATGTGCCATTGTCATGATTCTTGTAACACTTAAATGCCCAATTTGGCTTTTAATGCTTAATTAAGAGGGGGAAAGGTCCATGATTATTTAACCTTTTTCACTAAAGAAAGGGAAATGAGAATATCTTGCAGTAAGCATGGCAAAATAAATTCCGAACTGTTAAACATCCAGCATCTTCAATGTCAATCATCTGGTCTAGGAAATGGCACAAAGACCCAGACTGACATGGTCAACTTCCACCCCTTCCTTGCAGAAAAGACAACTCCATACTGGGAGTTCATACTACATATAAAACATTAATGTGTGTGGTTATAACTACTTGTTTGAATTGGTCTCCATAAATGATATGTAGATCTGGTCAGAGATTAAAAAGTAACCCTTCACTACTGTCAACTAGCAGTACATCCATGCACCAAAACACTATGAAAACATTATAAACAATAGTAATTTAAAGACATAATACACAATTGGGTTAAGGAAAATAGCAGATGTTAGAAATGCTCAATAATAATTGGATTCAGCCAGTAAATTATAGCAAATCAAATAGAACACTGTACCATTATTAAAAATAATCTTCAAAGTACATTTATTAACATTGAAAGACATGAAAGTGCTCACATTTTACTAAACATAGAGAAATTTTAAAAATATTTCTAATGTGATGTCATTTTTCACATGTATTTATATGCCTATGTGGAAAAAAGTCTGGAAGAGTGTATCACTAGTTAACTTATCTATGGACACTTTTAAGCTTCTTAATTTTGAAGCTTAAAATTTTAAGCTTCCTATTTTCCACTTTTAAGCTTCCTATTTTCTGACTTTTCTACAGTGAACATCTACCACCACTTTATATAAGGTAAATTAAAAAGTTATGTTTAAAGCAAGTTACAGGCCGGGCGCGGTGGCTCAAGCCTGTAATGCTAGCTCTCTGGGAGGCCGAGGTGGGCGGATCCTTTGAGCTCAGGAGTTCGAGACCAGCCTGAGCAAGAGCGAGACCCCATCTCTACTATAAACAGAAAGAAATTAATTGGCCAACTAATATATATAGAAAAAAAATTAGCCGGGCATGGTGGCACATGCCTGTAGTCCCAGCTACTTGGGAGGCTGAGGCAGCAGGATTGCTTGAGCCCAGGAGTTTGAGGTTGCTGTGAGCTAGGCTGACGCCACGGCACTCACTGTAGCCTGGGCAATAAAGTGAGACTCTGTCTCAAAAAATAAATAAATAAATAAAAATAAAAAGCAAGTTACAAAACAAGTTACAAAGCAGTGTACACATTTGACATCAATAATGTTCAAAGACAATGAGAAAGAAAAGGAAATTACACAAAAGAATTGTCACAGAGTTTGTTGTTATTTGTGTTTTTAGAGAAAGAGTCTCATTCTATTGAACTCCTGAGCTCAAGTGATCCTACTGCCTCGGCCACCCAAGTAGCTGAGACTACAGAGGCAATCCACGCCCAACAGAGTTGCCAGAGTTTTAATAGGATGATTTCTGGGTGATCCTTCCCCCTTAATTATTGAAGTCTTTGACATGTGCTCATAATCTTCCTTCTCGACTGAGTCCTCCCATAATCCAGCACGATGACAACAAGAATATACTTCTCTAACATCTAACCAGGTATCTGTTCCTAGGTGTCTTCATCTCCCTGAAGCCACCCACTTACACAACCACAACTTGCTCCATTTCCATAACCACTCATTCAAGGCATTCCATTTTCTGACCACAACCTCCGCAATCTTGAACACTTGAGATGCATTTGTTCTCCAGCCTTAACAGAACCTTTCTTCCTTTGGTCCTCTGTTTTCTTCCTGTCAACATCTTTCAGGTTTCTCTTCCACTTACTCTGGCTTCCGCTCACTGCTTCTAGGAATTTCACGTTATCCCCTTCGTTTTAGCAAACTGCTGAAAATCTATGCCCAATCTAATTTACTTCAATGACTTAAAAAAAAGAATCAAACAAGAATTATTTTTCTATCATGCAGAAGAGAATCATGCTTTTACTTCAGCTTGTCAAGGAGATAATCGCAGAATGGGCTCATCCTATGGCATATAATTTAACTCTTCAATGCCCCAACTCTCATTTCCTGCTTCCTCAAAATTATTTCATTACTCTAGCAGAGCAGAATTCAATCATTTGAACCATCTGAACCCCATACCTCCTCTCGCAATATCTTCTTTCCTTTCAATTCTTTTATTTTTGTTTTTTTCTTTAGAGACAGAGTCTCATTCTGTCACCCATGCTGGAACGCAGTGGTACATGATCATCACTCACTATAGCCTCAAACTCCTGGGCTCAAGCAATCCTCCCAGCCTGAGCCTCCTGAGCAGCTAAGACTACAGGCATGCACCACCACACTCAACTGATTTTTTTTTTGAGACAGGGTCTCACTCTGTTGTTCAGGCTGGTCTCAAACTCCTGGCCTCAAGTGATCCTCCTGCCTCCCAAAGTGCTGGGATTACAAACATGAGCCTTGGCCTTATGCACCTGGCCTACTTTCAATTCTTTATAAATTTTTCCATATCTGTATTTTTTAAAACCTAACATTAAATATACATGGTAAGTATTTGATAAACATTAGAAATCTGACCTCTCCCATCACTTAAGCTTTGCATATATTAACTCATCTAATTCTCATAACAATCCTATGAGGTAGGTATTATCATTATCCACATTTTATAGTTGAGGAAACTGAGGCCCAGGAAAGTTAAGTAGCTTCTTCATTAATATTAATATAAAGCTTCTATATTGGTAAAGCTCAGATTTAAAACCAGGCAGTCTTGGCTTCCACGTCATTCTTAACTATCATGCAACACTGCCTCTCAAACCAAAGCAAAACTTCTGTTTAACTGAGAAATCTGTCAGTTGAAAACATGGTCAATAATTAATTTCAATGTATTAAACATCAAATTGGTACATAGTTTTCATACCAATTATAATAATCCCTAAATTTTTAATCTACTTATCGTTCATCTATTTAACATTCATAACATAATACATTCTATTTTCACAAACCATTTCCTATATAAATTTCCTAAGTTGACTTTACTTTTCTTTTTTTTTTTTAAGATAGGATCTCACTCTTTTTGGGATTAGAGTACAGCAGCATCATCATGGCTCACAGCAACCTCAAACTCCTGGGCTCAAGTCATCCTCCCACCTCAGCATCCCAAGTAGCTGGGACTACTGGCATGCATCACCACACCTGGATAATTTTTTTCTTTTTTTGTAGAGACAGGGTCTCACTATCGCCCAGGATGGTCTTGAACTCCTGGCCTCAAGCAATCCTCCCACCTTGGCCTACCAAAGTGAAAGGATTACAGGCATCAGCTACTGCGACCTGATTCCACTTTAAATGGCTCAGCGATTTTTTTTTTTTCAAAGTTATCAGTTACTTTCTTCTCCCAAAAGATTGTCTCATTCCATTTTAAGTATATAATGTACAATTTACCAAATTTTAGAATTAAGTTTTCCTCTTTCCTTCCTCTAGAAACCAATATTTGAGCCTTCCATTAAATACTTTCTCTTTTACTGAATGTTAAAATAACATCGAAGTCAAAACTTAGAACTACTTATTCTGTGTGAAGCCAATAAGCACTTTAACCTTTGAAGGAACTCTAAGAAGATCAAGAAAGAAAGTTATCAATATTTTATCTGCTAACATTTACACTACAACCTACTTAAAACAGTAAGTTATATGGCTGTTATAATTTCTGGAAGGTATTGGCTTACCTAAGAAATCTAGATTTTCTCTTAGCCCTTTTAGAAAAAACATACTAGTAGGTATCAAACACTTTTCTTATGTTTTATATCATAAAAATTTAGTAACAGAACTGACTGTGAAAGGAAAGAAGAGCAGAGCCTATCTTAGGTTTAACTTTTAGAACTTCTTAAACGAAAATATTAATAAAATTGGAAAACAAAAGAGAATGAACATTTTATTTTCTACATGAAATTAAAGAAAAACAGTATGGCAGAAAAAGCTTCAACTACCCAGACCTCAACTGAAGCCCAAATTTGATATTACTAGCAGTGAGACTTTGCATAAATTAACTTCTCTGAACCTCCATTTCCTCATCTGGAAATTAGTAATAATACGATCTACCTTGAAGAATGGGTTATTAGAAGTAATAAGAGAAGCAGCTAGATCATTCCTCTTTCTCCAACCCTTTTTTATATTCACCACACTAAGCGAACAGCAAGAACTAACTCACCTCAAGTATAAGCCATTATATAAAATTTATCTAATATATCAGTTAGGCAGTTAAAGCAGCGGTCCCCAACCTTTCTGGCAGCAGGGACAGGTTTCATGGAAGACAATTTTTCCCTGGGAAAAGGGCAGGACAGGGTTGGGGGGATGATGGTTTTGGGATGATTTAAACCCATTACATTTATTGTGCAGTCAAACCTCTCTGCTAATGATAATCTGTATTTGCAGCTGCTCTCTGGAGCTAGCATCACTGCCTCAGCTCCACCTCAGATCATCAGGCATTGGATTCTCATAAGAAGCTGCAACCTTGGCCGGGCGCGGTGGCTCACGCCTATAATCCTAGCACTCTGGGAGGCCGAGGTGGGCGGATCGCTCAAGGTCAGGAGTTTGAAACCAGCCTGAGCAAGAGCGAGACCCTGTCTCTACTATAAATAAAAAGAAATTAATTGGCCAACTAATATATATAGAAAAAATTAGCCGGGCATTGTGGCACATGCCTGTAGTCCCAGCTACTCAGGAGGCTGAGGCAGGAGGATTGCTTGAGCCCAGGAGTTTGAGGTTGCTGTGAGCTAGGCTGATGCCACAGCACTCACTCTAGCCCAGACAACAAAGTGAGACTCTGTCTCAAAAAAAAAAAAAAAAAAGAAGCTGCAACCTAAATCCCTCGCATGCATAGTTTACGGTAGGGTTAGTGCTCCCATGAGAATCTAATGCCACTGCTGATCTGACAGAAGGAGGAGTTTATGTGGTGATGCCAGCGATACCAGGGGCAGGGAGCAGCTGTAAATACAGATGAAGCTTCGCTCACCTCCTGCTGTGCAGCCCAGGTCCTAAGAAGCCACGGTATTGGTTGGAGACTGGAGGTTGGGGACCACAGAGGTAAAGCATCAAAATAATTCTCATTGTGATCACCCTGCACAAGCTGTTGTCCTAAAAGTCCCACTCCTATATTCAATGATAGAAGCTGTATCCTGATGTGTAGGTTGAACAGGTCATCTAACTTTCTTTCAATCACGATTCGATTATAACCTTTTTTAAAGGAGTGTCTTTCTGTTACTAGACAGAGACACTCTTCACTTTGAGTGAAAGTTCAAACTGGGCATCCCAGAGCCAACTGGATCACATCTAATGCCATCCACCCAAGCCATCCAGGTTTATTAAAGATGTTGCCAAGTGGCCAGGCACAGTGGCTCATGCCTGTGATCTGGGAGGCCAAGGTGGCATGATTGCTTGAGCTCAGGAGTTCAAGACCAGCCTGAACAAAAGTGAGACCCCATCTCTACTAAAAATTTAAAAATTAGCCAGGCATCATGGCGTGTACCTATAGTCCCAGCAACTTAGGAGGCTAAGGCAGGAGGATCACTTGAGCCCAGGAATATGAGGCTACAGTGAACTACAATGAAGCCACACTGCACTCTGCCTAGGGCAAAAGAGTCAGATTCTGTCTCAAAAAAAAAAGTTGCCAAGTCCCTAGAGAATTTATAGAAATAAGAGCAGGAGAGGAGAATTACACAAAGCAGGGGATGAGAAATTACTAGTCAACTTTATAACCTAAAAGTTTGTAACTTTATAACCTAATATAGACTTTATCACTTAAATTTACAATAAATTAGCTAAAAATTTTCTCAGCCATGCCCAAAATCATAAGATATATTTATACACTTTAGCAATCTAGTGAAAAAAGGCAATTAACCAAGTTATTTAATTATCAGGAATTAATGATACTTAAACTTCCTTTCAGAGATCCGGACACATTTTAATTTTTGATAACACTTGTGTGTGAGGGGGCAAACACTCTACATAAATAAATAAAAAATACTGTAGAATACTTCATTTTCACAGAGTTTTATCTGAAAGTTGATTCTGATGTTTAGAAATGCAATTACTGGGCCAGGCAAGGTGGCTCATGCCTATAATCCTAGCACCCTGGGAGGCTGAGGCAGGAGGATCACTCAAGGTCAGGAGTTCAAACCCAGCCTGAAAAAAAGCAAGACCCCATCTATACTAAAAATAGAAAGAAATTAATTGGACAACTAAAAATATATAAAAAAAAAATTAGCTGGGCATGGTGGCGCATGCCTGTAGTCCCAGTTACTAGGAAGGCTGAGGGCAGAATGATCGCTTGAGCCCAGGAGTTTGAGGTTGCTGTGAACTAGGCTGACGCCACGGCACTCTAGCCCCAGCAACAGAGTGAGACTCTGTCTCAAAAAAAAAAAAAAAAAAAAAGCAATTAATGAACAATTTTGGGTTTTTTGATAGGGACAGGGTCTCGCTATATTGCTTAGGTTAGTCTCAAACTCCTGGCCTCAAGGGATCCTCCTGCCTCGACATCCCAAAACGCTGAGATTACAAGCAAGAGCCACCATGCCTGGCTACTAGACAGCTTTAATTTATAATATCACTTATATTCTACTCTAAGGAAATAATTATGAATAGAAGATGACACTTGTTACAACATAAGCTCCATGACAGCAGAGACTTTTCTATTTATTCATTACCACATCCTCAGTGCCTAGAAGTGACACTCATTATTTATTCGATGAAAAAAAAAGAGATATACAGTGTTACTGACAATAGTAAAAAACAGAAAACACTATGATACACTATGCATTCATTATAATAATGGTGAAAATTATATAATTACATGGATGTGCTTACACTCATTAATTTAAAAAAAAAAACTTTAACTTAGGCATTAAGACTGGGTTATCATATGCAGAAGAATGAAACTAGACTCCAATCTCTCACCGTATCTAAAAATCAAATCAAAGTGGATTAAAGACTTAAATCTAAACTTAAAACAGTAATAGAAGAAAAATAGGGAAAACACTCCAAGATGGACATTGGTCTGGGCAAAGATTTCTTGAGTAAGACCTGAAAAGCACAGGCAACCGAAGCAAAAAATGGACCAGTGGGATCACATCAAGCTAAAAAGTTTCTGCACAGCAAAGGAAACAGTCAATAATGTGAAGAGCTAACTCAAGAAGGGAAGAACTGGGTTCTAATGCCACCTCTGTCACCAATTTGACCTATACCTTGGGGTAAATCACAATCTATTTGGGTTCTAGTACCCTTGTGTGTACTATTTCTTCCCCTACTTCTTGGCTTTGGCTAGTCCTGATGGGACTATCTTGTATAGAGATTACAGGGAGAAGAACATGCCTGACTTACCTCAAAAAGCAAAGACTAAAAACCAGCATGACAAGGTCGGGCGCGGTGGCTCAAGCCTGTAATCCTAGCTCTCTGGGAGGCCGAGGTGGGCGGATCCTTTGAGCTCAGGAGTTCAAGACCAGCCTGAGCAAGAGCAAGACCCCATCTCTACTATAAATAGAAAGAAATTAATTGGCCAACTAAAAAATATATATAGAAAAAATTAGCCGGGCATGGTGGCACATGCCTGTAGTCCCAGCTACTTGGGAGGCTGAGGCAGCAGGATTGCTTGAGCCCAGGAGTTTGAGGTTGCTGTGAGCTAGGCTGACACCACGGCACTCACTGTAGCCTGGGCAATAAAGTGAAACTCTGTCTCAAAAAAAAAAAAAAAAAAACCAGCATGACAAATAAAAGGGGTATGCAACCTATATCAAACACACACACTATCCCATTGACCAGGAGATTCCCGGTGACATGCTCTTCAAGCCACAATGACTCAGAATCATCAATTTTACTCTAGGGTCTCAAAGGCACACTTGAACCACTGTATAATAAACAGCCAGGAATTTGGGTCATCTGATCCAAGAGAACAATGCCATCAAGGGTACACCAAAACATCAAGCCCTACTGTCAAAAGAGCCAGGAAATAAAGTACAGGTGGAAAGGGACCATTTTCACCTGCTAGAAATAGAAAAAGTAGATCCATGTGCCAGGTAACAACTTTTACACAATGGAATAGGATGCTTATCTCTCTGCTAGAAGAAAATAAACAATTTTCAAGTTCTTAGAATAAAAACTATTATAATCTTACTATATTCATTTTATATCATCTGAGAAAAATCTATGAAGACGTTTTCTCTTTTACAGAATCTTTCAGATGAAAATCTCAATGATTTTCACTGAGGCGCAGTGGCTCACACCTGTAATCCCAACACTGGGAGGCCGAGGCAAGCGGATCGTTTGAGCTCAGGAGTTCAATAACAGGCTGAGCAAGAGCGAGATCCCGTCTCTACTAAAAAAAATAGAAAGAAATTAGCTGGACAACTAAAAATATATAGAAAAAATTAGCCGGGCATGGTGGCACATATGCCTGTACTCCCAGCTACTCGGAAGGCTGAGGCAGGAGGATCACTTGAGCTCTGGAGTTTGAGGTTGCTGTGAGCTAAGCTGATACCACAGCACTCTAGCCCAGGCAACAGAGTGAGACTCTGTCTCAAAAAAAAGAAAGAAAATCTCAATGACTTCCCCAGCAGCATTTGCCCCTCAATACCTATACCTCCACCTCACTTCTGTGGCCCATATTCACATGCTTTATTAGCACCCACAATTAACGAAGCATGAGAACATAGCGCAGTGGTTAAAAGCATTGACTCTGGAGTCAGACAGCCTGAGTCCACAACTTGGCTCTGCCACTTCCTAATTGGGGGACTTTGGGCAAGTTACTGAATCTCTCTATGCCTCCATATTCCTACAATTATAAAATGGGGATAATAATATGTATTACATAGGATTGTTACAAAGATTAACTTCAAGTAGAACAGTGCCTGGGTAAGTACAAAGTATAAAATAAATTTCTAAAAATGTAAGGCCAATCTGTACCAAGGCCTCCTCCTACAAGGAAAACTGAAGATAGAAATTCTCATTCCTTATAGTCTAATTACCAGGCCATGCAACTTCTTAATATAAATGAGAAATCTCAAGGGAGGAACTGAGGTTACTGCCCCCACAGTTTTACTGAGAAGCAGTTTTTAAACTGCAGATTCATGGAGGCATTTGGGTGACCCATTAATTCCCTGTAATTATATCAAATTTTTAGGCAGTGTGATACTGCCATAAATGTCTTTACTAACGTTTCACTAGCTCTAGCCCTATTTCTCCATTCTCCTTTTCAGAAAATATTCTCCAAAAAGGTGCTATACACTTTCTCTCATTCTCTCTTAAGCCCACTCCAGCAAGGCTCTTGACCCAAACACACCACCAAACTAATCTTGCCAAGATCACCTCTCCACATTGCTAAATCCAATGATCAATTCTCAGTCCTAATTTTATCTAATTTAGCAGATTTTTGACACAGTTCATCTCCCCCTCCTGCTTTAATACAATTTTCTCTCTTGGCTTTCAGGATGCCATATAGTACAATCTATCATTTACTGGTTACAATAAACTGGTTACAATCTATCCTGGTGATCTCTTCTCAGTTTTTATTGCTGACTATTCTCCCAGACCATTTAATGTCCCAGGGCTTTATTCTTGGCCCTTTTCTCTTCTCTATACTTCAGTGTTGATGTCTTCCAATTTCCCTGATTTAATTACATTTGCCACAGACTCACAACTATGTATCTCCAACCTAGGTTTCTCACATCAATTCCAGACTCAAACTGTCTACTCAGCACCTCCACTTAGGTATCTAATACTATGTTAAACTCAGTGTGTCCCAAACTAAGCTCTTGATCTTCCCCGAAAAACCTGTTCTAACCACAGCCTTCCTTTGTGGGCTTCTGACAACTCCATCCGTCTAGCTGCTCAGTCCCAAAGCTTGGAATCATCCTTGACTCCTTTCTTTCACCTCTACTCTATAACGAAATTCATCAAAAAATACGGTTGCACTACCTTCAAAATACATCCAGAAGCCAAACATTTATCACTACCCTCCCTACTACCACCCTGGTATAAGAAGCATCATTTCTCACATAATTATTATTACAATAGCCTCCCACATATCTCCTCACTTCTACCCAATAGCCTCAGTCAATTATCAACACAGGAGGGATCTTTTTAAAATGCAAATCACATCATGTCTCTTCTTTGCTCAAAACCCTCCAATGCTTTCCCATGTCAATGTAAACCAAAGACCTTAAAAGGTCCACCAGAGGCACCAGAGATCCACATGCCCCACCCACTTACCGGTACATACTACATTTTACATCCATCTTAAGTGTCAATACAGATGTAGTGGGTGGAATGATGGATATGTCCTAACCTACAGTTCCTAGGGATTGCCAAAGACTGCCAGCAACCACTTGAAAAAAGGAGAGAAGTGTGGAATGGATACTACCTCAGAGCCTCCAGCAGGAACCAATCCTGCCGACTGACACCTTGATTTCAGACTTCTGGCCTCCAGAACTGTAAGACAATAAATATCTGTTATGTTAAGTCACCAAGCTTGTGTTTGTTACAGCAGCCCTAGGAAATTGACATACCACTCTTCCCTTTGCTCATCCTGCTCTGACCATGTTGTCTTCCTGTCCCACTTTAGGACCATTCCTCTGACTATTCCCCTCTACCTGGAAAGTTCAAGCTCCAGAACTCAGCACGGCTAACTCATGTACCATTTTAACCTTTTTCTCAAATAGCACCCTCCCTATGATGCCTAGCCTGACTTCCCTATTTAATTGCAACAAACACCATCATTGCCCGACTTTCGAACTCCCTTACATATTCTAATTTTTCCATAGCATTTACCAATTTCTAATCTACTACAAATGTTCTCATTTATTGTTTATTATTTACTGACTCCACTAGAATATAAGCTCCACAAAGGCAATGTTTTTAGGTTTGCTTGGGTTTTTTTTTTTTCTTTTTTTTTACTATTTTGTTCACTGGTATACCCTAACATCTATAAACTATGTCTAGTAGATAGTAGCTACTCAATAAATATATGCTGAATAAATCTGTTGAATGAAAGTATACATGTCTTTTTCTGGAAAGAGAGTCCACAGGCCGGGCGCGGTGGCTCAAGCCTGTAATCCTAGCTCTTTGGGAGGCCGAGGTGGGAAGATCGTTTGAGCTCAGGAGTTCGAGACCAGCCTGAGCAAGAGCGAGACCCCATCTCTACTATAAACAGAAAGAAATTAATTGGCCAACTAAAATATATATAGAAAAAATTAGCCGGGCATGGTGGCACATGCCTGTAGTCCCAGCTACTTGGGAGGCTGAGGCAGCAGGATTGCTTGAGCCCAGGAGTTTGAGGTTGCTGTGAGCTAGGCTGACGCCACGGCACTCACTCTAGCCTGGGCAATAAAGTGAAACTCTGTCTCAAAAAAAAAAAAAAAAGAAAGAGAGTCCACAGTTTTCATCAGATTAATAAATCAATCTGCTACCCAAAAAAGGTTTTTAAATCTTTGGTCTCAAGCTTTTAAGTGGCTAAGAAAATAAGGATTCTAAAATTCTATCTTAAAAGACCCCAACCCTAAAAAAAGCAAAAACCAACAATCACATAACATGATGGCTGCATATGTTGCAAATAGCAAATACTGTAAGTTTAAATTTCATAACCCCAAAGCCAAATTTTGCAGGAAAAAAATGACAGTCCACTTTAACAGCTTGAGAAGTACCTTCACCCACTTTTCACAGAAACTTCTACACTAAAGAGTGTAACCTAACTAAGCTAGCATTCTTCTACAGCTAAAGCAACAAAGAATATCCAAGAGTGTGAAGCATTCACATAAGCCAGTGTAGTGCTACAAAGCTTAAAATCATGATTCAATGCCTTTCTCTACCTAGATAAAATCCATCCGAAATAGAGGAGCAGAATCCAAGCAAACTGTAACTGTCTAGCATCTATCATCACAAGGAATAAACAGATGTTTACTCAAAATACAACATCATTATTTGTAAGACCTTGAGAAACCATAGTAGAATAGATGTCCTTTATATCTACAGCTTTAGTATGAACCATAAAGCATCAACAAAGAAAAGCAGTCAAGCACAGCAAAACTGTTAATGGATTTTGATAACACCAAAAGGCACCCACTGCATTCCTTATTATTGCTGCAACATGTTTCACAGCTACTACTAAACAGGCCTACCTGAACATAACCACAGTAAACACCAGAATTCAGATTATGTATCCAAGCATACATACTTTAGATATACCTTTTATACTAAATAAATGACCATTATAGAGGAGAATTTATGCATCTCCTGTTATGGAATCTTTCTTGTTCCACCAGCAAATGGATTCACATAAGACCAAGGCCCAGCCCTTACCTTTCCTACTTCCTTTCTCCAACTAAGGAATCTCAAGGATACAGAATCTACCAAATACTTTGAAGACAAAGACATTTTGAACACCACTAATAGTTTGCCTTGAGTTGTTTTTTAACTAGTGGTAAGATTCATCTCTCAGGACATATCATTTTACAAAATCCCAAAGCTGACCGCTCGTCCTCACCTTCACCACCACTACCCTAATCCAAGCCCCCATTGGGTCTCACCTAGATTCCTGCAGTAGCCTCCTAGTCAGTCGGCCCACTTCCACTCTGACTGGCAGCAGTGTAACTTTTACACATCAGCCAACGGGATCTTTCCAAAACACAGATCGGATCCTGTCACAACCTGATGAAAACCTTTCAATGTCATCCCATTATACTTAGAGTGAAAGCCAGAGGCCTTACTGCGTCTACAGAGACCTATAGCACCTGGCTCCTGCCTTTCTCTCCTGATCTCACCTCCTACTATTCTCCCAGAGATTTTCCACTGTTACTGGACCACACAGACAGGATCCCAACTTGGGACTTTTGTACCTAATGTTCCCTCTGCCTAGAAGACTCTATTCCCATATCTCTGCATGGTTCCTTACCCTGTTTAAGGCCTTGCTCAAATGTTATTTCTTCAAAGCTGTCCCTGAATAACCTACTTAAAACAGTACCACCCACACACCCCATCAGTGTCTCTCCCCCAGTCTAAGCATCACAGATGCCTCATTTTATAATTTGTTTAATCTGAATAAGAACTGAGACATACATTTCCTTGTTCAAAATAAAATTTGGGCAAAACAAATACCATTTTACAGGCCACTCACTTCAAAGTGAGAAACAATATAAACAAACATATATACCTTTTTATCTCTTTTTTTAATAACTTTTTTCAAAAAAATGTGCTTTACTGTATGGTTTTCCTTTATCATTTTAATTTTTATTTACTTTTAGAGACAGAGTCTCACTATATCACCCAGGCTGGAGAGCAGTGGTACAATTATAGCTCATTGCAGCCTTGAACTCTTGAACTCCAGTGATCCTCTCACCTCAGTTTCCCCAGGAGCTGAGACAATAGTCGTGTACCACCATGCTTGGTTATTTTTTTTTCTTTTAAAGAGATGGGGGACTTGCTATGTTGCCCAGCCTAGTCTCGAACTCCTGGCCTCAAGCAACCCTCCTGCCTCAGCTGGAAGTGCTGGGATTACAGGCAAGAGCCACTGCACCCAGCACCATTTTTAATTTAAAAGTATTAAAAAGAAGTGCTACATGTATAAGAAAGTTTATGGTAGTAGTACTAGATATATTAGGAAAAAGAATGGAAATAAACTAAATGCCCAATAGTATGGAAACACTTAACAAATATATATATTTAAAAACACAATCATAATAAATAATAACAACAGTAAGGAGCAAATAAAAGCAGGAAAGTGTCTACTACGGAGATGATTTTTTTTTTTTTTGAGACAGAGTCTCACTTTGTTGCCCAGGCTAGAGTGAGTGCCGTGGCATCAGCCTGGCTCACAGCAACCTCAAACTCCTGGGCTCAGCGATCCTACTGCCTCAGCCTCCCAAGTAGCTGGGACTACAGGCATGCACCACCATGCCCAGATAATTTTTTGTATATATATTTTTTAGTTGGTCAATTAATTTCTTTCTATTTTTGGTAGAGACAGGGTCTCCCTCAGGCTGGTTTCGAACTCCTGACCTCGAGCAATCCGCCCGCCTCGGCCTCCCAGAGTGCTAGGATTACAGGCGTGAGCCACCGCGCCCGGCCAGGAGATGATTTTTTTAAGGAAATTATAAGTACAGTGACAAAAAAGTCCAACCTTTACACTGCACAAATATTTTCTAAACATGTAGCATGTACCTGACCAGCCCTAACAGATAAGGATTTAACAGCAACCAAAACTAGTCTGTGTGCTTTCAGAGCTCACAGGGCAGCAGAGGCCACTGACA
Organism: Mirza zaza; assembly: GCA_008750895.1. NCBI lineage: Eukaryota > Metazoa > Chordata > Mammalia > Primates > Cheirogaleidae > Mirza > Mirza zaza. The sequence continues at coordinate 34,526 of VSMD01068956.1, forward strand.
AGTGTGTATGCAATTACAGTGCACCGTGGTAAGAGAATTCACGGGGCAGTAAAGGTGCCAGGGAGAGTACCCTGGGCACAACTGTGACTGAGGAAGGCTTTCTAGATGAAATGATGCCTAAACTGAGACCTGAAGAATAAACGGAGATAATAAGAAAGGGAAGGAGCGGGAGGAGGAAGAAGAGAGAATAAAAACAATCAAGAATGAATCAGTGGGTGTCTGGGGTGAGAGACAAGCGAAGAGATGAAATGGAATTATACATAAACTATGATTTATGCTTTTAATAAAAAACTAAAATGACTTCTATATTTGACGGTTATGGTTTTTGGTAAAATTGATTTTGTATAAAATATGATGCTAAATAAAAGCCAACAGTAATACTTTACCAACAACTCAGACTTCTCAAAGCCCAGTTGTCCCATGGCTACCTCTTTCCTTCATTCTGTCTTACTAACCAAACACTAGCAGTGGCAGGAAGCCATTTTAACACACCACACAAGTGCACACACAGCTCTCTACCAGGACTGGCCAGTGCACTTCCTAACCCCACATTACAAATCTGGGCCAAGATAGACTTACCCTCCAGTCTCTAGCTGACATGCTACTTTATCACCTTTCCCCAGTCCTTTCAGGTGCCAACAAAGACTCTTTGCATACCTAGCATTCCAAGTCTGTCTCCTTTGGTCTACCTAACTTGTCTCAGCCTATTCCTCCCTGCAGATTCTGTACTCTACCTAGGTTCTCTTTACTGACCCCAGGCAGCCTATATTCATTCTTGCCTCAGGCTGACTCTTGCTTGGACTGTCCTAACCTGCTCTCCTACTCCCCTATTCAAATAGCACCCATTTTTTTAAGAACCTACTCTTAGGTTCTTGATGAATCTTTAGTCATTTTTTTTGTCTGAGAGAAGGTCTCATTCTGTCACCTGGGCTACATCATAGTAGCTTACTGCAACCTCAAACTCCTGGATGCAAGCAATCCCCCTGCCTCAGCCTCCTAAGTAGCTGGGACGACAGGCACACACCACCACACTAGGCTAAAGTCAATTTCTTTAATCTACAATAATCTCTAGCTAACCTGAAATTGAACTGTATTTGTTATACTAAACAATAAGTACTTCGCTGTATTGCACTGTTATAAAAATCTCTAAATGTTGTATTCTTGCAAGGCCTGCCTCCTAAGTTGTGAGGCCAAAGGTAGTAACTTTTATTTTTTTTTTATATCTCACTTATATCAACATTACACTTGGAAAACATGCATCCAATACCTGTTGGCTGGCTGGCAGATCCTAGGTGGAAAGTTGAGATAGGCAGCATTCAGTACCAGCTGTTTTTCTCTGGAACTACAGTTTCAAGCACCTAAAGATTAGGACTGGACTTATACATTCCTTTAGGACAGGAAACAGAGCATATGTACTGATAATATAAGATAGTTAAAAGACCAACCCCTACCCCCAAAAAAAATGAAATAAAAGAAAAACAATTTATTCCTAATGTGGGCAAACATCACCATACTGCAAGTCTCCCCAACAGCTTATCTAGCTAATAATACAAATAGATAATAAATCTATTTGGTGAATGAATAGATTTAATGCCAGTAAAAGAAATATGAAGGTAGTAGGTGTGACTAACAGCTTAAAGTTTAATTAATAAAGCTCCAAAATGATACCTGTGTCAGTTTTTTAAAATGCTAATCGATTATTTTTAAATGGTTTTTTGAATCCTTTATACAGAGATAAACTAAGTAAGCCATTTTCCAGGAAGAAAAACAGTCAGGCTTTACTTCTTTTTTTTTTTTTTTTTTGAGACAGAGTCTCACTTTATTACCCAGGCTAGAGTGAGTGCCGTGGCGTCAGCCTAGCTCACAGCAACCTCAAACTCCTGGGCTCAAGCAATCCTGCCTCAGCCTCCCGAGTAGCTGGGACTACAGGCATGTGCCACCATGCCCGGCTAATTTTTTCTATATATTTTAGTTGGCCAATTAATTTCTTTCTATTTATAGTAGAGATGGGGTCTCGCTCTTGCTCAGGCTGGTCTTGAACTCCTGAGCTCAAAGGATCCGCCCACCTCGGCCTCCCAGAGAGCTAGGATTACAGGCATGAGCCACTGTGCCCGGCCCAGGCTTTACTTCTTTAGGGAAGAAGGAAGGTTGGCAGGGAAAAATGTACTGAAAAACCAAATATTGTGTCCCCTTTATATGGATAGAGCTCTTTTTCCAAAGAAGAGGCTCAGGAAAAATGAAGAAAATTATTTTTATATAATATCTGAAAGAATATTCTTAAAAGTAAAAAAATGTACATTGAAAGGTATTTTGGATTCCGGGTAACACAGGGTTAGGGTGCCCAACCTCTTATGAAAAGAGATTTACTCTCTACTCCCTGGAAACCATCAGTGGCACAGAAAACCCCACTCGAGTTACATCAGGCCACACATTCATAATAAATGTAGCTGCCTGCGGGTGGGCTGGGAAGAACCACATTATTGATAAATAAGACTTCTTGGTGTGTTAACTAAACAAGTGCTATGCAAATGCCCAGGGTGTATGCATACTTCTCACTCTCTGGGCTGTTGGAGCATGTTTCTACTATCATTAGGGTTCTTTTCAGAGCATATTTTAGTGATTTTTTTTTGTTCATATCTGTTCCTCCCTTTTGGTCATGAACTCCACGAAGGCATGTCTTCCTCATCTTTGTATCTCTAGTGCCTAGTATAGTGCCCTGCAGCAGGCACTAAAAAAATTATTGCCAAATGAATGGACAAGCCTAATAGATCACTCTGATAATCCCTTATCAATACCAACTACCCAGAGAGAAGGAAACTTAGATGAGTAGCCTCCTAGAAGGTATGGCCTGAAATGACAGATCATTTCTGAAACAACAGTTATGTTTCACTTATTAATCACCTGGTCTATCCTTTCATAATAAGTTTTGCTTTTCATGATCAGCATAAGCACATGGGAAGTATGATTCTTCTCAAGTCTCTTTTTCCAAATTAAACATACAACTCCTGGGCACTCAATATGAACCATAGGAGAAGAAAAGGGAGAAGCAGAGAACATTATAACTCTCCAAAAGTCAAGCAAAATATTTAATAGAAAATATGAAGGAAAGAAAATTTGTCAGAAATCATTTAAGGACAAATAAGGCCGGGCGCGGTGGCTCACGCCTGTAATCCTAGCACTCTGGGAGGCCGAGGTGGGCGGATTGCTCGAGGTCAGGAGTTCAAAACCAGCCTGAGCAAGAGCGAGACCCCATCTCTACTATAAATAGAAAGAAATTAATTGGCCAACTCATATATATAGAAAAAATGAGCCGGGCATGGTGGCGCATGCCTGTAGTCCCAGCTACTTGGGAGGCTGAGGCAGCAGGATTGCTTGAGCCCAGGAGACTGAGGTTGCTGTGAGCTAGGCTGACGTCACGGCACTCACTCTAGCCTGGGCAACAAAAGCGAGACTCTGTCTCAAAAAAAAAAAAAAAAAGACAAATAAAGTATATCATCACTAAAAATGTAGAACAATGTCCTCCCAGAATTTGTCATCAACAGAACAGCAAAGCTTCACAAAGAAAGATAAATTACAAGAACACCTTCTTCATTTAATGATGCCCAAGTTATATCTCTCATAACCTTTTAAGTTTATAATTGAAAGAGTACCAAGCATATAACTTTTTCTCTGCATATAAAAACAAACATCAGTTCAGTAATTCATTCCAGAAACCAGGTAATCACAAGTACAACAGGTTTTCCTCATCTTTGAAATAAACTATGTATTTGGCTAATTTCATAGTCATAAGTATTCTTATGGGATCCTCTTATAATGGCCAAATGGAAAATTTCAAATACTGACCTCTAAGTTAATGTAATACAAACAATAAGTCTTCTGTCCAGAATTAAATAAATGGCCACAGTTCCTTTCTCAGTAACACCATGAACAGGAAGCTAATGCCCTCCCCAAATCTTCTCTGCAAGTGGATCCCACAGTGACTGTGACATGGTACTAAGAGTACATATATAGTTACTCCTAAACAATCACCTCCTAAAAGAAGACAGATGACTGTCCCTGTATCTAAATAAATGAAACTGAACCTCAAAAACGTAGCTATTAGCAGCTATTATTATTAGTGTTGTTAGAATTTTGTAAACTAAACATGAGTCACAGATGAGTTCAAACTCCTCTCTCCTTGGTACTCTAGTGACATTCAATTCTCTAACACCTCCCCTAGATGTTAGATTCTTTTTAACAGTGTCTTATAACAAGAATTTTTTTCTCAATTTTAAGAAGGTTTAAGGCCAGGCGTGGTGGCTCACGCCTATAATCCTAGCACTCTGGGAGGATCGCTCGAGGTCAGGAGTTCAAGACCTGCCTGAGCAAGAGCAAAACCCCCATCTCTACTAAAAATAGAAAGAAATTAGCTGGACAACTAAAAATATACAGAAAAAGTTAGCCGGGCATCGTGGCACATGCCCGTAGTCCCAGCTACTTGGGAGGCTGAGGTAGAAGGATCGCTTGAGCCCAGGAGTTTGAGGTTGCTGTGAGCTAGCCTGATGCCACGGCACTCTAGCCCAGGCAACAGAGCAAGACACTGTCTCAAAAAAAAAAAAAAAAGTTTAAAGAAGCTGTGAAGGGTGGAAAGCAGGGAGAACATAAAGAAACAGGAGTCTATTTTGATACTGGGAGCCTGAAGTGAATCACCTTCGTGACAGCTGTATCAAAGGCCTAAATTTCTAAGGCTCATAAATTACTATGGAAAGCATATCAACAGCATGTGATACACTGCAAGCATTTTGCAACCTTAACATTTCCATCCTCTACAGTCCTTTGTATCCTCAAAAGAGGCCTTGGATTTCAAAGCCAGTCCCACACCAGCAAGGCTGGCAACTAGCATCCTAGAAAATTGCAAGAAGGGGAAGACCCAAGCAAAATAGACTAGGGGATGCAAGGAATTTGTCGGCATCTATGTTCTTCTAAGGAAGTGATGAAAAGATGGCCTCTTCATACAGGATGAGGAACTACCCCAAATAACTAAACCAAAAGTGAGAAAACTTAAATTATATGGGCTCCTCACAGAAAAAGACACTTAACCAGACAACTCTCCCTTGAGTCAGGATAGTCTAAAGGGGCGGTGGGGGGAGAAGGACCCATACTAACTATCCTACTTATAAGTTAATCTTTGACTCCCAGAAAGCAAAAAAGCTTCAGTAAGAGCTATTTTCCTGAATGATTAGACTGCAATAAAGTACTTGAGAGAGAAAAACACAGCCTCAAATAATTTCAGGGGCTATAAGCTAACTCTAGCTCTCTCTACAACTTTATATTAAAGGGTCCTGAACCTGTGATTGAGGTGGCAGGAAAAACTGCTACCTGTTCCAATTCCTAATAGAAACCATCTATTGATGCCATCCCCATTGTATTTTCCACAAACAATATATTTACAGCTTTCTGGGAATGAAAAGTTGCTGAATTTGTTAAAAGAGAAGAAAAAGGCAATGCATTATCACTCTCATAAAATGCCTTTTTGATGTCTGTCATAAGATTGAAAATCAAAGTATTTTAGGACAAAGCACCTAAGAACAAAACAATATATATCTGAAAACTAATAAGCACTTAGTAACATCCACATAAAAATATTCAGAATAAATACATCTGCACATAGTGTAGTACAGGAAACATCAAGAAAGTGCAGCCCAAGCAAAAGCGAGACTCCATCTCCGCAAAAAACAGAAAACTTATCCAGGTGTGGTGGCCTGTGCCTGTAGTCCCAGCTATTCAGGAGGCTGAGGCAGGAGGATAGTTTGAGCCCAGGAGTTGGAGACTGCAGTGGGCTATCATGATGCCACTGCACTCCAGCCCAGGTGCTGGGGGTAGGGGAGCAGTGGATTTCTCCAGACAACATTATAGAGGACAAATATAGATAGGTTACGTAAGGGTTGTGGGCCACAGGAGTTCTGAGCTCCTGAAGTACTTCAGATTTGTTGAGTATTTTTATATTTTCCGAGTATTTCCAAATCTATTATTTTACTTCAGTTTATATACTATTGTCCCTTTGACAGCTACAGAAGCAGAGCACATAATCATACTCCGAGCCCACAGTTCAGGTGGAACTGGAATCCAGGTCTGCTCACACTGGCTAGGAATCATATCAAGATTGTTGGGGTTTTTTTTGAGACAGGGTCTCACTCTGTTGACCAGGTGATCACAACTCATCGCAACCCTGAACTCCTGGACTCAAGGGATCCTCCTGCCTCAGCCTCCTAAGTAGCTGGGATACCAGAAGTAAGCCACCACACCTGACTAATTTTTCTTATTTTTTGTAGAGATAGGGTCTCACTTATGTCACCCACGTGAGGTCTCAAACTCCTGGCCTCAAGTGATCCTCCTGCCTTGTCCTCCCCAAAGCACTGGGATTACAGGCGTGAGCTACTGTGCTCAGACTCAAGTTTATTTGTATAATGCAGAATCTATCATGGTTCAAGACATTCTAGCAAAGCAAGAAAAAACATGAATTACACAGCACATACAAAGTGGTTTTTATTTTGGTTTCTTTTTGAGACAGAGTCTTCTCACTGTCTTGCCTGGGTTAGAGTGCCGTAGCATCAGCCTAGCTCACAGTAACAAACTCCTGGGGCACAAGCGATCCTCCTGCCTTAGCCTCCCAAGTAGCTGGGACTACAGGCACATGCCACCATACCTAGCTAATTTCTTTTTCTATTTTTAGTTGCTTGGCTAATTTCTTTCTATTTTTAGTAGAGACTGGGTCTCACTCTTGCTCAGGCTGGTCTTGAACTCCTGAGCTCAACAATCCTCCTGCCTCAGCCTCCTAGAGTGCTAGGATTACAGGCATGAGCCACTGCACCACACCCGGGCCATACAAAGTGTTTTTAAAAGACCTAGTAATTCTCTCCTATCTAATCAACATCACATCTTTTAGCAAAATATTGTTTCTGGAATTATAAATAGTATTCACCCAGTTCTCAAATCTCACCTTGACTCAAATAGGCATAGTATAAAAGAATAAGTGGGGTTTTTCATTGTCTACTTCATATTTATTGCTATTTTTTTTTCAGGACAGTGCATCTAAGCCAGTAAACAACTGTCAAGTAGAAATGGAAATACCCACAAGCTGAGTTAAATGCTTTATTCTAGCCACTCAAAGTTCACAGTAGTCCCATCCTACATAATTGGGCCACTGACCCAACTGTCAGTCAGCATCATCTTCAATCTCCCTCTGAAGAACTAAAGGAAAGGAAAATCTAATTAAAAGCCCAAGAAAAAATCCACTTTAATCAAAACTACGACTAAAAGGCCAAGGGACTTTACATTAGGAAAAAACCTTAAGACATGAAAAAATTGGTAACAAGAAAAGGGATGTCAAGAGGGAAAATGAGGAGACACTGTAATTTAAATGATTAAAACCAATCCAGTGGCCAGGCGTGGTGGCTTACCCCTGTAATCCTAGCACTCTGGGAGGCCAAGGTAGGTGGATAGTTTGAGCTTAGGAGTTCAAAACCAGCCTGAGCAAGAGTGAGACCCCATCTCTACTAAAAATAGAAATAAATTGGCCAACTAAAAAAAAAAAAAAATATAAATAAATATATATATATATATATATATATATAAACCAATCCAATGAAAAATGACTTTCCAAACAGAAAAGGCATAAAAAACATGGAAAAATATGCAAGATGAGGGGGTTAAAATGCAGAGAACCACAATCTTAAGGATATTGTACCAAGAAGAACAGGCAATTGAACATTTAAGTATATATAAAAGCAAAAGGAAGAGAATAAATATAAAAGCAAAAGGAAGAGAATAATACATTTGGTTCTATCAAAATTAATAGAAACCATCTACTATGAGAGCCTCTGTTGACGTCTTTCCCCAAGTGAAACAACAATACAAATCAGAGTCCCAGACTTAGCCAGAATAAGAGCTACTATTCTCTAACTCATCCCTGGGCAATGAGCATGAGATGCAGAGGACCCACCAACCAGACGGGAGCCAACGCTACAGGGCAGAAATAGTTTACTTAAAAAAAAAAAAAATCAGTCAAACTACTAGGTGCTTTTTTTCCACACTTAGTATCTGTACGAATCACAACAGAAATACACACAGGCCAGATCATTACTGTTCTTAAAGTAAAGCAATTTAGTCATCTCATAATCACACATGCATACTCTTTAGTAGGTATTACTTTTTTTTTTATCGTATTATAGGGGTACAAGTGGTTACATATATTGCCCATGCCCCATCTCCCCCCTCATGTAGGTATTACTTACACCAGAGTAACTACAAAGGAGTTGTATCACCCACCTAAAAAAACTGACTTACTAATTTTAAGCACTTACCATGTTTTAAAATCTTTTTACCTCAGAAGCCCTTTTCACCTCAGATTTTGTATTTAAAATATTTTCAGAAAAAGCTCGAGTTTGTATCACCTCTAGCAGTTGAAAATCAGTTTCAACTACAAGCTATTTAAAAGAAATCACTCCCCATCCAGTACCAAAGCACTGAGATTCCAAAGCAGTTGTCACGCATAACTCCATTTCAGAACCCAGCTAAGCCTGACTGCACTCTCCAGTAAGAGGCCTCAGACTAGAAAAATAACAGGAAAAGCTGCATTTACCCATTTCATATTTTGGGCCTACTATGCTGATGGAAACAAACAGAGGATGTCAAGTTCAGCTTGACAGGTATTTACTACAAATAATAAATACATGGTTGGCACTCAATTTTAATATAAATGACTAAAACCCAGAAACTGTAGACTATAAAAGGGTAAAATTTTTTTAATGTTGTTCTCCTTTACTTCTTTTATTGATTTATGTGTTATTTTTTGAGACAGAGTCTCACTCTGTCACCCTGGCTGGAGTGCAGCCGTGTCATAACAGCTCACTGCAGCCTCAAACTCCTGGGCTCATGCAATCCTCCTGCCTCAGCCTCCAAAGTACCTGGGACTACAGGTGCAAGCCACCACACCCAGCTAATTTTCCTGTTTTTTGTAGAGACAGGATCTTGCTCTTGCTCAGGCTGGTCTCAAACTCCTGACCTCAAGCAATCCTCCTGCCTCGGACTCCCAGAGTGCTAGGATTACAGACAAGAGCCACAGCAACTGGCCTAAAAGGGCAAATTTTATGGCATATGACATATATCTATAAAGCTGGGTGGGGAGGTTACATTTTTAAAAAATAAATGGGGCCAGACGTGGTGGCTCACACTGGGTGACAGAATGAGACTCTGTCTCAAAAAAAAAAAAAAAAGGTACTCAAAAAGAAGTATTCCATATAACCACATGTTTCTATTACTAAGATACCACAAAATATGTATTTTTTAACTGTGATATATAAAAAGATCATCAACTTCACTCATGGTCAAAGAAACACAAATTAAAATATGTATACTTTTTCACCTATTGGATTAGCAAAGACTAAGAAATTTGGCCGGGCACGGTGGCTCACTCCTGTAATCCTAGCACTCTGGGAGGCCAAGGCGAGCAGATCACTAGAGGTCAGGAGTTCAAAACCAGCCTGAGCAAGAGCAAGACCCCGTCTCTACTAAAAATAGAAACAAATTAATTGGCCAACCAAAAATATATAGAAAAAATCAGCCGGGCATGGTGGCACATGCCTGTAGCCCCAGCTACTCAGGAGGCTGAGGCAGCAGGATTGCTTGAGCCCAGGAGTTAGAGGTTGCTGTGAGGTAGGCTGACGCCACGGCACTCTAGCAAGGGCAACAGAGTGAGACTCTGTCTCAAAAAAAAAAGAGAGAGAGATTTTAATATCCAGGGTTGATGAGAAGGTAAGGAAATAAAACCCTAAAACACTGTGTGCACACTGGCACATCTTAGAGGGCAATTTATTAATAGCAGCTTTCAAAACTAAAAATGCACATACCAACTGGTTCAGCAATGCCACTTAGAATTTATCCTGTAAACATAACTGTACAATCGTACAACAGTACAGATATGGGGAGGCAAAGAATCAGAAGTACTTTAAGTGTCCATCAAACAGGAAAAGTATACATCCATACAGTGTCCTACTGTGCAGCTGTTTTCAAAAACAGAACAAACCTAAGGTATAATTACTAATGCAAGTATTAAACTGAAAAATATATCTTGAGATATCAAATATAAAAAGCAAAATTCAAGATGGTATGTATGCTTATAAGTGCAGATACGCATACTGGCAGAATAGGTGCTATGCTGAATATAGTATGAATGTGATTACAATGAGTATATATTAATTTTATAATTACAATTTGTATTAAATTTGAACATGAAGCTATCAAATAAAGTTTCATCCTGGTGTTAAATCTACGCATGCCATGATCTCAACCTGCCTTTCCAGTACACTGTGGTTCCAGCCAAATCAGTCTGTTCTTCCACTGAGAAACCAGCCCACCTTTGGGCTCCCTCTCCAAAATACTCATAGAGTTCAGTTTGAACAGCTACCAGCTTCGGCTTCAAATATAAACTACCTAAGCTGAAAAAACTATGTCTCCCTGCATCTGCTACAGAACATTTTAAAGGAAATAAAATTTAAAAAAAGAGGCCGGGCTCAGTGGCTCACGCCTGTAATCCTAGCACTCTGGAAGGCTAACGTGGGCGGATTGCTCGAGGTCAGGAGTTCGAAACCAGCCTGAGCAAGAGCGAGACCCCGTCTCTACCATAAATAGAAAGAAATTAATTGGCCAACTAATATATATAGAAAAAATGAGCCGGGCATGGTGGCACATGCCTGTAGTCCCAGCTACTTGGGAGGCTGAGGCAGTAGGATCCCTTGAGCCCAGGAGTTTGAGGTTGCTGTGAGTTAGGCTGACACCACAGCACTCACTCTAGCCTGGGCAACAAAAGCGAGACTGTGTCTCAAAAAAAAAAGAGAAAAAAAAAAATTAAAAAAAGAAAACTTAAACACAATTAATAATCTTCATCATGAAAGCAGCCAAAGTACTCATCATTTCCCAAGATTTCCAGCCACTCTGCCTTTGCTCCATGCAATTTCCTGCCTGAAATCTTTTTAGCTACTTATCACACGTCCAAATCCTGCCAATCCTTCAAAACACAGGTTAAATACTACCTCCTACACCAAATATTCCCTAATGCCCCAAACCAGAGCTGATTCTCCTTCTTAAATCATAGTATCATCACCTCTTAAGGCACTTTGTTCTACCTAATATTCAGTTGTATACATCTTATCTTTCCCATTAATGAGAAAATTTGTCAAGGGCACAGTCTGTGTCTTGGTCATTTTGTATGCCTCATTTCACTACCATTAATTAAACTCATACTTCACTAAAGCATATAATAAAAAGAGAAGGGCAAGAATCTAAAAGTTAAAAAAAAAAAAAAAAAAAAACAGGCTTGGCCAAGCCCAGTGGCTCACACCCATAATCCTATCACTTTGGGAGCCCGAGGCTGGAAGATCACTAGAGGCCAAGAGTTCAAGACCAGCCTGAGCAAACATAGCAATATTCCATCTCTACAAAAAAATAGAAATATTAGCCAGGTGTGGTGGCAGGTACCTGTAGTCCCAGCTACTTGGGAGGCTGAGGCAGGAGGATCCCTGGGAGCCTAGGAGGTTGAGGTTGCAGTGAGCTATGATTGCACCACTACACTCTAGCCTGGGCAACAGAACAAAACTCTGTCTCCAAAAAAAAAAAAAAAGCAATATGAAAGATAGAAAGGTAAGATCCCACCTTCCTCGCCCAGCTCCCCTGTGCCCTGGTACACCACCTAAAAAGAAATTACTATGACCAATTTCATAATACAGGGTTATAAGAAGTCCTGAGAGGCTGGGCACGGTGGCTCATGCCTGTAATCCTAGCAATCTGGGAGGCTGAGGCGGGAAGATCGCTCAAGGTTAGGAGCTCAAGACCAGCCTGGCCAAGAGCGAGACCCCGTCTCTACTAAAAATATACAAAGAAATTAATTGGCCAACTAAAAATATATAGAGAAAAAATTAGCCGGGCACAGTGGCACATGTGGGCAGTCCCAGCTACTCGGGAGGCTGAGGCAGGAGGATCGCTTGAGCCCAGGAGTTTGAGGTTGCTGTGAGCTAGGCTGACACCAAGGCACTCTAGCCCGGGCAACAGAGCAAGACTCTGTCTCAAAAAAAAAGAAGTCCTTGGACACTAAAACTTAATAATACATTCATAACTTTGGTTCTAAGTACAGAAATATTTTATTTATTTATTTATTTATTTTTGAGACAGAGTCTCGCTTTGTTGCCCAGGCTAGAGTGAGCGCCATGGTGTCAGCCTAGCTCACAGCAACCTCAAACTCCTGGGCTCAAGCGATCCTTCTGCCTCAGCCTCCCGAGTAGCTGGGACTGCCCGCATGTGCCACTGTGTCCGGCTAATTTTTTCTCTATATATTTTTAGTTGGCCAATTAATTTCTTTCTATTTATACTAGAGATGGGGTCTCAGGCTGGTTGCTCAGGCTGGTTTCGAACTCCTGACCTCGAGCAATCC
>VSMD01068957.1:0-49446 GCA_008750895.1 Mirza zaza
TCTCGCTCTTGCTCAGGCTGGTTTCGAACTCCTGACCTTGAGCGATCCTCCCGCCTCGGCCTTCCAGAGTGCTAGGATTACAGGCATGAACCACCGTGCCCGGCCTAGACAGGAAACGCTTATCCCAAAGAAAACTCTTGAGGGTGGGCTCCCCACATCAGATTGCCTGTGTTTTATTAGACACTGGAGAGGAGAGTGGCATCTGCCCCATCATGTGAGTACATGGACAGGGACATCAGCAGGAGCTTTCAGTAGCATGTGGAAAGGCAAGACCCAAGAGCAGTGAGGCCCTTGCCCATGTCGACACAATGGGTGATCTGAGGGCACCAATTAATGACAGCCCTCTGTACCTGGGAGAACCAAGAGGACACCAAGTGCAGTGGGGCATGAGGCACTAGGTTGACAGCAGGTTCAACCACAACAGTCTATCCCTAAGGCACAAAGGTACAAAGGGCAGAGGCCAAAGGAGAACTTGGATTCTAGTCTAATCTCAGATCCCAGGCCAAAATTCAAGAGACTCCTCTGAAGAGCTATAAGCTGCAGGATGGATTTGGGAAAGGGATAAGGGGCTGAGCCCGTCTGGGAATTTGTACCCCAAGCCCTTCACAGAGTGAGGTATGAATGGCTCGGGAATCTGACAGGCAGTGGTAAGGTTGGGCAGTGAGGGGAAAGAGTCAGCCCCTGGCCATTGTTCAAAGAAATCTTTCCCTCTGTAGCCACAGTGAGGCTGCTCCAGAGTCAACTTGCTCACCTCACAGCAAGGTATGTGATAAAACTACACAATACATTACCACCAATTAAAATCTGTAATAATCACACATAATCTTTAATAATGCTTAAAGATTATCATAGGCTGGGTATATACCCAAAACAATGAAGAGCAGGGACTTGGACAGAAATCTGTACACCCATGTCAACAGCAGCATTATCACAATAGCCAAAAGGTGGAAACAACCTAAGTGTCCACTGATGGATGAATGGATAAACAAAATGTGATACATACATACATACATTTCAGTAGGAAAAAAAGATTAATGAAGGAAGGGCAGTGCAGTCATTACAACTGTCAACCAAGAGCTGCCAATGACATGAAAAATCATGTTGACATTATGTTAGATCAAAAAACCAAAACATAGATTACATGTGGTAGATTTGTTATATAAAGACAAAAATCTCCATATCTGTGTATATATATGTGGGCAGAAAAAAGACTGGAAGGAGATACACAAATGTCAACAGCGGCTATGTTCCTAAGGATGGGCTTCTTTTCATTTTTACCACTTTTCACACTTTCCAAATTTTACATAATGAGCATATATTACTCTGATAATAGGGTAGGGAAAGAGAGTGTAAGTATAAAATCAAACCACAAAAAATGCAAAGAAAAATGAATATTTATTCAAACTCCAGACTGGGGAGGGGGGGTCTTCATGTTTAACAGGAAAAGACAGGAAAAAAATCACACAGGAAAAGATAAATTTTTTGATTACTTTAAAAAGTGAAACCCATAACTAAAATTTAAATTGAAAGGCAAATTCACACAACTGAAAATAAATGCCCAATAAGCATACAGAGAGAACAATGACCAAGGTCACTAATAAGCAAATAATTAGAAATTAAAAAAGAATGCCACTTTCACCTATTATTGTAGGGATTTTTTTTTTTTGGTTTTATGGTTTTTATTTGTATACTTGTTTATTTTTTAGCTTTAGTACTCTAAGGTAGCAAGAGAGTGGGAAGAGGAGCAAAATAGAGATATTTTTGACAACTTGGCACATTTCATTCACAAAGTTGAACATTACAGCATTATTTGCAATACTGAAAATTTGGAAATAACCTAAATTTTCAACAATTGAAAGGTTAAGTAAATTTTGGTAAAACTACACAATAAAATATATTACTACAAATATAAAATATCTGTGCAAAAATCTGTAATAGCCACACATAATTCATAGTGAAAAAGGTAAGAACATGAATTGCATGATAAAGAATACAGTATAATCACAACAGTGTAAAAACTTCACACCCCCAAAAAGACAAGATATTAAGTGACTATTTCAGGATAAAATATTCATGTATTTGTATTACATTTGCGTTTTCCAATTTTTCTATAATTAACACATCGATTTTATAATCAGAAAAAATACCGTTTTTAAGTAAGATGAACACAAGATTCTTTAGCAACGTTCATTTCATCCCATGATAGAGTCTAGAAAGTCACAAAAACCTCAGCCTCCTGGGAGGGGGGTGGGCATGAAAGCTGGGTCATGAAGAATGGTTATGAATGGGTGGGTGAAGAGAGGAAGGGGACAACCTAGGAGGGGTTGGGGAGGCAGGGATTAGCAAGGGAGAGTCAGGGACCAGTAGGCAAACTGGTCATCCGAGGAAAGGGGTGTTGTGGAGTCAGGGAAGACTCTGACTGCTCAGTAGAGGTCTATCTAGACCCAGTAGTAGGCACTGATGGTGTTCTAAAAGGGCAGGATCAAAGAGGGACTTTAGGAAGACACATGGATTCCTTTAGGGGCAAGGGAGGAAAGAGGAGGGGTGGGTAAACCACTTCGGAAGGAAGAGAGAAGGACTGAGGCGATGATGAGGGAATGGAGAGGAAGGGGCTGACTGCTGTAGTGACCTCCCTACCAAACATACTTCGCTCACCTCCGGACAAGTCTCTGTGGGCAAATGTAGGGTAGTGAAGCAGCTCAATGAAGGAACCTGACAACAGCCAGCAGATTCAGGTCAAATCCAGAGATAATCTAGGGCAGCTCTGTCTAGTCAAGCTTTCTGCTGTGACAGAAATGTTCTAGACTGTGGCTACTGAGCACTTGAAACATGGTGAGTGTGACTGAGAATCTTCTTCTTAAATTTTTATTTCATTTTAATAAATTTAAATAGATATATGTGCCTAGTGGCTACTGAGTAGACAGCACAGACACAGGGCCAGTGGTTCTCAAAGTATGGTCTTTGAACCAGAAGCATCACCCTGGAGCTTGTAAGTAATACCAGTTTCAGGCTCCTCCCCAGACCCACTGAATCTGGATCTCTGCAGGCAGGCACAGCCCATTGGGTTTTAACAAGCCCTGTAGGTTGTTCTGATGCTACCTCGTGCCTATGTGCCATGGAACTAGGGCCATTCAAAATGTCTGGGATCACTACTTCTGCCTTCCACTAAACCATATAAAAGAACCCCTGCTGAAGTGAAGTGGGAACTTCTATAGATAAAGTGACTGGAAAACCACTGATAAGGTATGTCCAGCTCAGTAGGATTGGGGAAAGGCTATATGAAGCAACAAAGATGTGGTCTCTCTAAGCTGAGTCAAGGTAAGGAATTTGGTTAGCTTTGATATCTGAAAACCAGAAAGTGGCTGCTCATCCCAATGTATGTTGGAGATGTGCAAAAGGAAACAAAAAGTGGCTCTAAACTGGGTTCAGTGTCAAAAACACAAAAAACCACCATAATTTATATGATGATTTAGAAGAACCTGCCACTGCATAAAATATAGCCTTTCTTTCTAAAAGGAGAGATTTATAAAAGAAGGTCAAGAAAAACTAAAACCCAAGGAGAGCTCAAGCGTTCTGGGGCTGTGCCCTCACGTAGAAAGGATTAGAGAGAAGCACTTCCAGTGGAGACAGAGCAACACAAAAAAGCAGCCCATGTGGACCCACACCTGGATGCAGGTTCAGTCACACAGACAAGTAAGAAAATGCAGCCAGAGGAAAGCACCACACATTTACTGCCAAAATGGCAGCTGCATGTAATAGATGCCTGTCACTCTTATGACACAGTTCAGCTTACAACTTTATCAAGAACAGAATTTGGACATTTTCAATACTAAAACTATGCCTCAAGAAACAAAGCAAGAAAAAAACAATGAATCACACATATTGTAGCTAACCAGGAACAACAGATGGGCATGAAATAAGACATGTGTCTCATAAGTGGTGTCACCCCCTACAGGTGCCAGCCAGCAGTTCTTTCTTTTCTTCCCTTGTCCCTGGTCTCCTCTCTTTCACTGGTTGGTCTGATTACTCAAATACACTGCAATTGGAAAGAAAACGATGAACCATAATCAATGAAGTGAGATTAACGGACCACTTAGTCAAGCCACCGGATCTGTGATACACCAAATACTTTTAAATTTCAAGCTGTGGTCTAGAAATCTAAATGAATAAAATAAAACAAGGTGGGTCATTTCTCACCTTCTGATGCCAAAAAAAAAAAAAAACAAACTTATAACTGTGGAGTAGGGGATAAGGCCAAATACACTGAAATATGTCATAAGGAATTTACAGACTGTCCTGTAAAAATCACAGTGGTTGTGATGGGAGCAATAAAGAGGATGAAGAATGAGAAAGAAAAAGCTGAGGGAAACCATCTACAAAAGCCAAGTTTCCCAGAAGAGAGACAGGCTTCGGGAGCAGGGATGATGAGGGCCCTTCACTCAAGTAGAAATTGTTGCCAGAACAGTTATTCACTTAACTGCTTAGATCACTGTGTTACCACATATCCCTCTATCATAAACAAATCAGCAAAAAAAAAAAAAAAAAAAAAAAAAAAAAAAACTCTTTGAAATTTTACTGATTCTAGTATAATATCTTGTCATTTTTGGTTATAATTTAATATACTTCAGTAACTTAAACTAATTTGCTGTAGTTTGTTAAACATTTACCTTAAAATACTGAAGCATCTGTAAAAAGAAAATTACTAAAAAATACTCATTTCAATACAAGACTACATTAGATATTTATCAGAAAGCTGTTGACTCTTATGATGACTACTGATAAACTGATCAGCTTCAACAGGTTATAAATATGAGTTGTAAATATTCCATCTCCTTTAAGATGATATATACTAAGCTCATTACTACTGCTTGCCTTTCCGAATACTTTTATATTTAGGAAATACAGAACTGCATTCTGGGGGAATGACAATTATCTAATATTATGCTAATGAAAAGTTTAATAATCCTCAAAATAATTTACAATAAAATCAATGTTTTCTTTAATAAGCAATTAAAAGTAGACTGTTTTCTGCTTCCTGGATAAACAGATGTCTGCAACCAACCATTGCTAAAGAAGAACACTAATATGATTTTGAGTGACTCAATCCATGGATACAATTATACTTTTAAACATTTTTCACTGTGAATAAGTCTTTTAATCGATGGTGTTGAGTTAAAGGGTCATATTACTTGCTAACAAATTATTTAGACGAGAAAGTATTTGAAAAAATTTAACCTAATTTCCCATACATCTCATGTCTCTAGTTTACTGAACATTATTTATTATTTGATGTAAAAATTCCACATTGATCACTTCATGCATATTTTATTTTTGGATTTTGAAATCCTGTTGTCTTAGAAATAATAATAGAAGATAAACTTTATAGCATTGGCTTCTAGCATTATTTTTTAACTCTATATTTAAAAAAGAAATGTGGATTATATGTTGACATAATATTTTGAATATACTGGGCTACATAAGATATATAATTAAATTATAAATAAAATAATCATGAACTTAGTTTGAAATTCAATTTAACATATGGTTACTTTTCAAAATACACTGAATTTCCACAAATAATTAAAGTATTTCTTGAGTATAATGTTATGGTTATTTACTAAGGTCTTGATATCCAAAAGTGTGACAAAATTTTAATTTGTTCAATTTATATTTATTCACTCAATAGATAAGATATGACTTTTTGAAAAAGGAGGGGGAGGTTCAGCCCAGCCTCAGTCTAATTACCAATTATAAATTAATAGAGACTAAATGAAAAGGTTTGGCTATTACATACTTTTAGACCAAATTGTTAATGCATATCTGGATTACCTACCCCTCAGGTTGCTTCCAATATTATGGGTAATCACAAAATAACCAGTTCTAACTCCTCCTCTCACCAACTGGAAAGGAGCACAATACATTTGCCCTTAGTTGTTGGCAAAACTCAAGGCATCAATGATCGAGAAAGTTCTCTGCCTCGGGAATCATTATACACATTGTGATCCTGCAATGGGTCAGAATCCACAAAATACAGTTCCCCTGCATGGATGTCAGAAAAATTAGCCAGAAATTCATCAGGATTGAAGCCAACCCACACAGTATACCTATAGTCTATGGTGCGTATGGAATAGCCCATGATCTTTATGTCTTTTAAAGTCGGCTTGTCAGAATTCCACTGAGGGGAGTCTGCCGGCCGTGGGTACTGGCTATAGGCAATCAACTCACGGGGATTACCGTGGAGGTATGGATCCTCTTCCAAGTCATGGAATAGAAAATGCTTCAGAAGGCTCCGGCCTTCTCTGCACAGTGTAACTTGAAATGAAGGAATAGGGCAGCGAGGCGGAACTTGGAGTCCTGCCAGTCCAGCCAGTGTGGGGAACAGAGACACAAGTTCCACAAGGTGCATGGATTGCCTGCCTAAAACAGGAAGTGACACAGAAGAATCAGTTGTTACTGCAGCCTGCCCTGCCAGGCAGGATGAGAAAAAGAACCTGTCTGGGCTCCACATGTTTTCTTCATTTACAATATTTAATTTTAGCAAGAGAAGTTTAGGGATACCACTGCCTCAGCCCCTCACCCTCTACCCAATCAAATAGCAAGATGAAAAATTAAGGTGCCCCAGCCTGGCGGCACTTTTAAAAACTACTTATATTTTAGAACCACCAGTGTAATAACTGATTCAGGCAAAGACCATCAATTAAGGCTAAAAGCACTGGGTAAAATCTGTTGAGGAACAGGATATTCTGAGTCTCACAGATCACCCCAAAGATTACTTCTGCCTGGATGTCCACATTTCATCTGTCTTTTCTTTTTATTATGGTTAAATACATATAACATAAAACTTATTTTCTTAACCATTTTCCAGTGTACATCTCAGTGGCATTAAGTATATTCATGTTATTGTGCCACAATCACCATCATCCATCTCCAGTACTCTTTTCAATTTACACAGCTGAAACTCTGTACCCATTAAATAACAATTCCCCTTCTCCCCTTCCCCCCAGCAACTGGCAAACACTGTTCTACTTTCTATTGCTATGAAATGGACTACTCTAGATACCTCAGATAAGTAGAACCATACAATATTTAACTTTTTGTGATTGGATTTTTTTCACTTAGCATAATGTCCTCAAGGTTCATCCATGCTGTAGCACGTAACAGAATTCCCTTCTTTTTAAAGGCTGTATTATATAACACTATATGGGTAGACCACAGTGTGCTTATCCATTCACCTATTGATGGACACTTGGGTTGCTTCCACCTCTGGCTTTCATATATAGTGCTGCTATGAACATTCATGTACAAGTTTTTATTTCAATATCTTTTTTCAATTCTGTGGGATATATACATAGAAGTGGAATTGCTAGGTCATATGGTAATTCTACATTTAACTTTTTGAGGAACCACCAAACCATTTTCTGCAGAGGCCGCACAATTTTACATTTGTGCAGCAATGCACCAGTGTTCCAATTTATCCATATCCTCACCAACACCTGTTGTTTTGTTTTTTGTATTAATATCCATCCTAATGGGTATGAAGTGGTATCTCACTGTGTTTCATTCATCTTTAAAGTGTAAATCCTGTACTTTATATTCATTTCTATTAAAGGATCTTGTACTGTCATTCTTGCCTTTTTGGATTTTTAAGAGATTGTTTTATAGTGTCCAATTTTATTTTCTAGACACTTATTTGTAAAAAAATAAAAAGAAGAAAAATTTTAAAAGGTTTTTTAAAAAGGTACTTTTACAATGGCGAGATCTGGCTGATGCTATCCCATCAACCAAGAGAACAAACTTAGCGTTGCTAATAAAGGCCATGAATTGCTCTCAATGTGATACAATGGAGGATACATCTCATGTAGTACACTTGCCAAAAATGTTTAAACTGAATGTAGTCATGAAGAAACAATCAGACAAATCCAAACTGTAGGACACTACATAAGACAACTGGCCTGGATGCTTGTTTTAAAAAAAATCCTAAAATTCATATGGAACCATAAAAAAGCCTAAATAGCCAAAGCAAGCCTAAGCAAAAAGAACAAAACTGGAGGCATCACATCACCTGACTTCAAATGGCTATAGTAACCCAAACAGCATGGTATAAAAATAGACATATACATCAGTGGAACAGAATAGAGAACCCAGAAATAAAACCATTTACCTATAACCAACTGATCTTCAACAAAGCAGACAAAAACACCGGGGAAAAGCCACCCTATTTAATAAATGGTGCTGGGAAAATCAGATAGCCACATGAAAAAGAATAAAACTGGATTCCTGCCTCTCACCATACATAAAAATTAACTCGAGATGGATTAAACACTTAAATGTAAGACTGGAAACCATAAAAATTGTAAAAGGCAAGCTACGAAAAACTCTTTGGGATATTGGCCTAGGCAAAGAATTTATGACTAAGACCCCAAAAGCAAATGCAACAAAAATAAAAACAAATAAATGGGACTTAATTAAACTAAAAAGCTTCTGCATAACAAAAGAAATAATCCATACAGTAAATAGACAATCTATAGAATGGGAGAAAATATTTATAAACTATGCATCTGACAAAGGACTAATAACCAAAATCTATGAGGAATTCAACTCAGAAAAAAAAAATGAAATAACCCCACTAAAATGTGGGCAACTGACATGAAAAGACATTTTCCAAAAGAGCCAAGAAGCATATGAAAAAATGCTCGATATCACTAATTTCTAGTCATAATGGCCATTATTAGAAAGTCAAAAAACAATAGTTATTGGCATGGATGCAGTGAAAAGGTAACACTCATACACTTTTGGTGGCAATATAAAATTAGTACAACCCCTGTGGAAAACAGTATGGAGATTCCTCAAAGAACTAAAAGTAGATCTACCATTTGATCCAGCAATCCCACTACTGGTTATCTACCCAAAGGAAAATAAGTCAATATATATAAAAAAACCCTGCACTTGTATGTTTATTGCGGCACAATTTATAATCGCAAAGACATGGAATCAACCTAAGTGTTCACCAAATGATGAGTGGATAAAAAAATGTGATATATATTATATACGTACACATACCATGGACTACTACTCAGCCATAAAAAAGAATGAGATCATGTCTTTTGCAGCAATATGGATTGAACTGGAGGCCATTATCCTAAGTGAAATAACTCAGGAATGGAACATCATATACTACATGTTCTCACTTAGAAGTGGGAGCTAAGCTATGGGTACACATGAACATACAGAGTGGAACAGTACACAGTGAAGACTCCAAAGGTAGGAGGGTACAAGGGGGTGTGAGATAAAAAATTACCTATTGGGTACAATGGACACTATTTGGGTGAGGGGTATTCTAAAATCCCCAATCTCCCTAAACAATATATCTGTATAACAAAACTGAACTTGTACCCCCTAAATATATTGAAATAAAGAAAAAAAGATGAGGTCAGGGAGATAAGCATGGGCCAGATCATGTAAGGCCTTGTTCAACCACTGTAAGGACTTTTACTCAGAGTGAGCTGAGAGCATAGGCTCCTGAGCAGGGCTGTAACATGACATGACTTGGATTTTAATAGGCACATTTTGGCTGCTCTAAAAAGGAAAAACTGCAGGGGACCCAGGGCATAAGCAAGAGACCATTTAGCAAGATGTTGCAGTAATTCAGCATGAGATGGTGGCAATCTGATCCAAGGTGGTGGCAGTGGAAGTGGTGGGAAGTGGTAGGGACAGACTCTGAATGGAGTACAACAGGCTTGCTGATGGACTACTTATCACAAATGGAGCATGAAAGAAAGACAGAGGTTAAGATAATTGTGTGATTTTCTGGCATGAGCAACTGTTGCTATTTTCTGAGGATGAGAAGAAAGTTGAAGGAAACACTGAAGGTGAAAGAGCAGAAGTTCAACTTTGGGCATGTTAGGCCAAATTGGACAGGCTGTGGGAAATACCAGCCTGAAGTGCAAGGAAAAGATACAGACTAGAGATAAAATTTCAAAACAAACTGGATGACAGTGCAGTTACATGAATTTATAACTTGCTGAATACCTCCCAAGAAAAGTTTCAAAAAACATTCTAAATCTGTCAGATGATTTCTCCCAGCAGACAAAGGGCTAAAATCATGCCTTGAAACTGCTTAACCTTTGTTTCAATAACATGAAAGAAGATAGAGTATGCAATGCACAAAAATCAATGTGCAGAAAACATAATTCGGTATATAAAGCCAACTCAGAAAGATCCAGAAAGACCAGAATGACGGTCCAAAACCAAGATAAACTTAAACAAGAATCAATATAAAGTACAGGATTTGGATGTTACTGATGGATTAAATGCTTAAGTACAGAAAGGGGACAATTTGGTTTCACAAAGTTCATGGAAAAAGCACTCCCCAAAAGGCAAATGTCATCTGAAGTATATGACTTGTCTTTGAATGCACTGGGCAGATCAAGTTAGGATATAACTCGCAAGAACCTACACAGGTTGCCCCATGTGGGCAGAAGGGGTAACATGGTCCAGGGGATATTCTGGAAATGATTTCTCAAACTGGAGCTCTTTGGAAGGCAAAGACCAGGATATCCACAGGTATGAACACTACCTTGTGGGAATAGCTGAAGGACTGAGGATTTCAGCCTAGAGAAGAGAAGGTATTGGTGGAATGAGACAGGGACATCACTGCTGTTTTCAAAGCTTTGAAGGACTGGCAACAGAGCAGTCAAAGTAAACTAGAATCACCTAGTAGATTTTACAAATCTAGTGGTTCATTAGAACAATGGGCTACCAAAATGGAAAATATCTGCCCCAAAAAGGGCCGAGTCTCTTCCAAAAGGGTGCATGCAGGTAAAGAATTCTAATCATCTGTTAGGGGGACAGCCCTTTCCTCTAAGCTCTGAAGCAGGCTATTGTTACCTCTACAACAGCCCTCCACATTCTGGGGATGTCACCCAGTTCTTTGTCCCTCCCCACTTCAAGGTTCCTTATGGACAGGGGCCATACTTGTCAGCTCTGGTTCTGCTACTCCTCCACCCAGAGCATGGGAGGTGCTCAGGAAATGTGTGCTGACAACACAATGTCAGGAAGGAATTCCAACATGGGACAAGAAGTGGGCCTTTGTAAGCAAGGCCCCAGCCTATGATGCAATAAGGTGGGTCACATGTAAACTAGAGGTGCTCTTACTGTCAGGCAATATCATGTTAGCATATTTTATACCTGGCTCCATCAACTCTGAAACAGAATCAAAAGGGTCTCGATAAGGAAAAAGCTTCTCTCCTGCCTCCGGAAACAAAGTTGTCCTTCCAGGAACATAGAACATCAGAGGCACACGTGTAGTGACATCAAAATTGCTGTACTTGGCCCATTCTCCATGTTCACCTAGAGCCCACCCTGATTGATAAAAAACACAGAATGACAATCAATAATCATATCACAGCTTGTTTATTTTAGAAACCATTTCATTTTCTGTTGTAAAAACCAGAGGAAGTGAAAAATCACCTAGAAGAAAGAAATTCTTCTAGAATTACAACAAAAAGGGTGATTTCACCTGAATGCTATTGTATTCAAAGTCAGATATTTGTCCTCAATGAGGAAACCTTTTAAAAGGAAAAATAATATTAAATTCCCAAACTCAAATATCTTCTTTTAACAAACAGCTAGCGATATATACCTACACTGGGCTCTGTGGGACCACAGGTTCACACACACGCATGCCTCCCCTGATAAGACAGGCTCATTCTTGACTGGGCAGGGACCCTGAAAGCCACAGTGTCATTGTCCTGTTCTGTGCCTATCTAGCTCTTTATACATGTCCCACAAGGTCAGGTTATCAGTTTTGGTTGTGTGCCACCAAAATCTGAGCTATGGAACTATGGAATAATCATGCAAGTTCAAAAAAGACAAGGATATCTTGTTTAATTTTTAAGACATACCATACATGGAGTAAAACAAAACTTCGGATTCCAGATCCTAAACCCTGATTAAAAACTGATTATTAACACTGATTTAAAACTTCCCTTGCAAAAGACAGTTTGAATACTCCGAGTAGAAAGTTCTCAATCTTTTTAAGTTTCAGCAACCTTTTGGTACAAAAAATGTACATGACAGAAATTGTACATTGAGTATTTAGTGTTATAAAAATAACCAAAGACACCAAAAACTGCCATGGTTGGATTGGAGAAGGCATGGAAATGCACCTGCATTTGATTCATCACAGCCACATCTGCAAGAGGAACGTGCAAAGTACATCGCAAAACCTTGCTGGCTCAGTCTACAGGTGATGCTGGGGTTGCCAGTGGAGTCCTAGCCTGCCCAGCCTACGAGATCAGGGCCAGGACCTGTTCTGAATCAACAGTGCTCTCCTAAGAAGACCCCAAGTGGAAAGGAATCTCTCACCAATCAGCAGTCAAAACAGACTTCATGCCCATCACAGATGCTCAACATGTCTGGCTATCAGTGCTGGGGAGTTAGTGGCACCTACAGAGAGCCGGGTGGAGCTCAGCGAGAGAGGTAATTTCCACAGCTGACCAGTCCCATGGGCTGAGGGGAAGCCCCACCCACCACATCTCCACTCTGTCCAGGAGGACAAGACATCCTTGACCAATGAGGACTGGTGAACAGCTGGGTTATGTACAGGCTCCTAGAGCACCAGCTTGAGAGGTGCTCAAGAGGTTGCTGGGTTCCGCCAGGATTATTCTGGATCCTCCTTCTAAAAACTAAAAGTCTTCCAACCCTCTAGGTTAGAAACAAGGGTTAAAATAGCTCCCCCACATAAATGGGGGGTTCCTGCTACATTTACCAAGAAAAAAAAAAGTTGCTACAACCCTACCCACCTCCACCCCCCAAGCATCCAAGATAGAGGTCTCAGGACTAATAAGTTTATCATAAAAGTACCCCCAAGAC
This sequence comes from Mirza zaza, assembly GCA_008750895.1. Lineage (NCBI taxonomy): Eukaryota > Metazoa > Chordata > Mammalia > Primates > Cheirogaleidae > Mirza > Mirza zaza. The sequence continues at coordinate 12,874 of VSMD01068957.1, forward strand.
CCCAGACTAGGGGCACCACTGATTCACAAAAGAGAACACACCTACGTTTATGGCAATTTTAAAAAGCACGTTTCACAGGAAAGTTCAGATGCTCTGACTCACCAGGGTGTTTCAAAATGCTTACCATGATCCGAGGTAAATGCAATGATCGTGCTATTGGTTAACTGAAGATCATCCAAAGTACTCAAAAGGTGGCCCACCTGTGTGTCCAAATATGAAACAGAGGCAAAGTAGCTCTGGCGGATTTTCCGCTGCAAATAAAGAAAAAAAAAATGAGTGACTGCAATTTAAACTGCCATGGCATACACAGAGATAATGCCTATCTGAGCATCCCAACCCCTTAGTAGATGCCCTTGATGATTTTCCCAGCCAAAACACAAAACTCCTTTTCCTACCATCTGCATCCCCTCACCCATAGTCACAGCAAACTTTGCAGGTCTAAAAGATTCATTTCTAAGTGAATTAGCTTTCACTTTGGGGCAGGGATCACAGTGGATGGATAGGTCACTTATTGCCCCTTTCTGTCTCCTCCACATAATCTGACACATCCCAGGAGATGAGCATGTATACAGACACTGATCCCTCAGCTCCTTCAAAGAGAAGCCATGCATGCTCTGATGCTAGCCATGCCAAAGATACAATCCAGCTGTATTAATTTCCTGTGGCTGCTGCAACAAAGCATAAGAAACTGGGAGACTTAAAACAACCGCAATGTATTGTCTCCCAGCCCTGCAGGCTAGAAGTCTGAAATCAAGGCACTGGAAGGGCCACCATCTCCCTGAAGGCTCTAGGGGAGGATCTTGCTCTCTCTAGCTTCCTCTGGTGGCTGCAATCCTTGGCTTGCAACTGCATCATTCTAATCTCTGTCCACATCTTAACATGGAGTTCCTCCTGTGTGTGTCTCTCTGCCCTCTTTGTATAAGGACACCATCATATCAGATTAGGGCCCACCTTACTCCACTATGACCTCAGCTAAATACATCTGCAATGACCCTATTTCCAAAAACGGTCACATTCTGAAGTACTGAGTGCTAGGACTTCAATGTATCTTTTTATTGGGAGGAGGGCACAATTTAACCCATCACAACAGCGCTGAGTGAGCCTTTGCTCTGACCACTCTTTAACTCAGCAAAAGATAGCAATTGCTTGTCTTCACAGACCAGGGCTGTCACATGGAGCTCATTTCTACAAAACTCTTAGCAGTAGGGAGAAATACAAGGGATGGATGAGAGAGCAGCATACCTGCCCCAGTCCCTGAACCCCAGGAGGACTTTGGGAATAGCCAGGCTGTGCCCTGAAGTAAAGGATGCATTGGTTCCTCCTGGGCTGACCCACCGCAGCCTTGTTTACAAATGTAAGGAAAAAGATTAATTCTCCACTCCCACTGGAGGTGAGATACAAGAGAGTCACGGACTTATCAGGCCAGCCCTTGCACTATCAGCTGGACCCACTAGCTGCTTCTCGTTACTGCCAGAGTGAGGATAATCAGGACACTCACTCGTTGTGCCCTTGTGGTGAAGAGAACAGATATACATATAACCTTCTAGAATAATTATGGAGAAACCTGGCCTACTTAAAGTCTTCAGTCTATAATTTGGGGAGCTGGTCCTCCTGGGGACCAAGACACCTGTCAGGATGGCTGTGTCCTATACAAGGGTACTCCCTTCTTCCTATGCTGGTTCCTCAATATAAGACAACAAGCAGACATGCTCCTCACCCTTAGTGAGCCACCTATCCAGTGAGAACACAATCACAGAGACAAGAAAATACATATATTATTGGTGGGGCCCAGGAATGAGACAGGAGAATGAGCCCTGGGAAGGTCAGAGAAGGCCTCAGGGAGGACTTAGCATTTGAGAAGAGGTGCCTACAGCCTGACAAGTGAGGCTGGATGCTCTGTGCAGGGGCTGCAGTGCAGGGAACAGAGTGGTTGTGTCTGGGGCTGAAAAGAGGGCCAATGTGGCTGGAAAATCAAATGAAAGGGCAGAGGGTAAGAGGGGACACTGAAAACCTAGGTCAGGGCCAGATAATATGGACCTGGTGGGCCCATCCAGGGTGCAGAGGTCCCAGGCTGTAGGCCAAAGGGGTCACTGAGGTCTTTCAAGGTGAGGAGTTGATGCAATCTGGGGTGAAGATTATTAAGAGTCCTGTGGCAGCAGCGCAGATACTGATGCCAGGGGCTTTAGACAAGATGGCACTAGACCACTGCTGGGTAAATAAGAGGCATTAAACATACTTGCTGAATGAACAAAACAAAGAAAAACCCACTTCAGTGGTCCAGAAAGATGAGCTGAAGGATCCAGATGATGGTATGGATTTGAGAGGAATTTAGCGAGATCAAGTGGGCACAGGGAAGGGAGTAACGCAGAGGAGAGGGAGGAGATGAGGAACCCAAGGGTGATCCTGGGTGTCACATTCAGCTGGTGGCACAATTCACAGGCATGTGTGGGCAGGGGGTATAAGAGGAAGGAGAAGAGGCAGGCAGGGGTGATGGCCTGGCCATGTAGAAGCCTATGGAGCTGAGGTTGCCATGGCCAACCCATGGTTGTCATGTGCCTGGGAATGGCTCTTGCAGACAGGTGGGCACACACATTTGAAAAGCATGGGTGAGGCCCAGGCTGGAGGCGTTGTCCTGGGAGTCATCTGCCAGTAGACCTCAGATGAGCCCAACTGGGGAGAAGGGGCCAAAAGGATACTGTGGGGGCCCTGGGACTGAGCCTGGAGAGCGGCAGCTAAAGTGTTGGACAGAAAGAGGAGTCTGCCATAGAGCCTGGAGCAGGGGGCCCAGGAGGCAAACACTTCCAGAAGGGGTGGCACTGGTCACCAGTGAGAACATGGCACAGAGTTCAGGGAAGATCAGGACCCACATGATGAATTTCACTGGCCAAAAAGGTCAGTGCTGACCCAGGTGAGAGAACTCTTGGTGGGCCAGGGAGGTGGAAGCCAGAGTGGAGGTTGAAGAATGAATGGGGAAGGAGGCCACAGACACAGCCAGAACAGCCCATTTTCACTCTCCCTTGAAGGGCAGGCAAGAGTACAAAGGGAGGAGAAACAGCCAGGAGCTAGGGAGGCAGGACTTTTGAAGCTGGGAGGGACAGAGCACATACAGAGGCTACAGGGAAGGTGGGTGGGAAGGAAGACCTTACTTGCTCCACTTGCAGATACTCGAAGAAAGGGAGAGGAAGAGCAGCAGCAGGGAGTCAAGTCCCTGCTGCTCTTCATCAGAGACTGGAGAGAAGGCCTTAAGCCCAGCACACGTGAGGAAGAGTCCAGCTATCAGTGACGGAGATTACTAATAGCATCCATTCACCAAGTACCTGCTGGGTGCCATCCAATCCTCTGAACCACCCTAACTGCAAGGACTCCAAGGCTCAGAATGGTAAATGAACTTGCACAGAGTCAACAGATGACAAGGAGCACAGCCAGGATCTGTACCCACATCCATCCTGCACTGCACATTCCTCTCCCACTGGCTGTGCACTAGCCTCCATTTCTAAAGCAGGAAAGGTGGCCATCTGCTGAGAAACAGGGCAGAGGGGTGGCAGGGGCTGGAGAGGAGTGGTGAAGAGAACACGCAAGAGGATTCAAGCAGGGAGCTGGCCTAGGGCTGCTGGGACTGGCAGCTGAGTGCCTCCCTGCCTTGTGGCTGCGTGAATTCTCTCCTGTAGCCCTCAGGACTTAGGATGGAGAGTAGAGGGTGTGGCTGGACTGTTCCATGATCAGGGTATTGCACGTGGGGCAAGGATAAAAGGGCAAGTTTGCTGAGGGGCTGGCAAGACAAATTGACCTGCCACATGGCCTTAGCTATTCAGGGAAGGAGCGAAGGCAAGAGGCCACCTAGACACATGGTGGAAAGTAGGACTCTACATAACACATGAGTGATCCCCATGAGACATGTGGGCAACAAGGGCATAAAATAATGAAGCTGAAAGGAAGAGGTTGTGGTCAGGGTGGTGACCAAGAAGGAGCAAGCCACAAACTCCCAGTGTGGCTCCTGTGGTCACTGGCTCATGTAGAGCTGAGCTACAGCTCTGGGGCTGAAGAGAGCCCAGAACTGAGGGGCTTGAGAGTGCCCCCAGAGAGTACCTGGACGTGGACACCCAAGGTTGTAAAAGGATGGTGAGCAGGGCTTGAGTCCAAGGGGAATGTGGGGCAGGGACCAGCACATGTGCACCAGGGAGGCCCTCTGGGTCACACTGGCCACTGTGTGTGAGGAGGGAACTAAGATAACTTAAAGGAAACCTTCCCATGCAGTTGACACTGTCCTAGAAGCTTCTACATGCTCTTTAGTTCTCACTGAAAACCTACAAAGTAGATGTTATCACAGAAAACCGTAACCCATCTTGTTTCCATTTTACAGAAAAGGAAACTGAGGCTCAGAGAGATTAAAGTCACTTGACAGAGGTCAAGCAGCTGGTATGGAGTAGAATGTGAATTGAAATCCATGCTGTGCTGGGAACCAACAAATCCAACCATGGGGCTTTGGAGTTACACATCCTGGGAGACAATGGGCTCCACCTGGCACTGCCTTTGTGTGGTCAGGCAAGTCAGCACACCCCTCTGCCTTTAGCTGTCTCAGCTGGACAACAGAGAGAGCAAGTACCTCATGAAGTTCCCATTGGGACCAAAGGAGACAGCACACATAAATCAGCACCCTTCCTGACACACAGTCCATTGTAAAGGATCACTTTAAGTGACAACCACTAACAAGGCATCCAGGTGAGCCACAGAGCTGCAACTAGAGCCACCTCGCTATTGGAAGCCCAGAAACACGAAATTAGGAAACAAACTGATGAATTTCTTGCTTTCCAAATTCTCACCACTTGCCATCAGAAACTGAGGAATCAAATAGATTTGAGGAATGCACACCCCTCACCACCCAAACTCTTGCTGTGCAAACTCAGGAGCCAAATAGGTTTGGATAGCAAGAGATAACTGTGTGTGTTGGTTTGGTTTGGTTTTGAACAATATACTATATGACAATGGTTCTCAAACCTCCGAATGCATCTGAATCTCCTGGTGTGCTTTTTGGGAAATTTTCTAAGTCTGGATGGGCAAGGACTCTGCATTTCTAACAAGCCTTCCTAGAAGGTAGTCCAGGAAGCACTTTGAAAATATCGCTCTCTCCTATCTCCTATTGCCTGCCTGTTGCAGTATTCACGTGGTAAGAGAAGGGCAGGGCTTTGTGTGGAATATTCCAGAAAGAGAATTATTAGTCAGCATGTACTCTGTTCTCGCCAGGAGAAAGGGGGTTGATGAGTCAACATGAGGCTTCTAACTCTGTGACTACTCTACCTCTGTATCATGGCAAAAAGACACCAGACATCACAGCTGGATGGCACTGGCCATAATGGCGTCCCAATTCCCTCTGCACCAAGGCCCTACTCACAAGCCATTCTCTGAGAGTGACAGCTGCCAGTGTAGGATTTTTCACAGAGGAAATCTACAAGTGCCAGCAAACTGAGCATTCTGGGTTGTTCAGGAGTTACCACCACCCTACAACTGATGAACTGTCAACTCAAATTAAACAGCATCCCCCATCAGTTAGAGATGATCACCCAGGCCACTTCCCCATTCCTATGCCCACTTGTAGCAAGTCACCAAATATCTGGATGCCCTCTTCTTTGTTTTCTTTGGAAGCTGAAACACTGGGGAGAGACTCTTGATCCACCCAGTACTGCCTGTGTCCTAAGCACCTACAGAACACCCCTGCCCCAGCACTTCACACAATGCCTTGCACAGAGAAGGTTCTTAATAAGACATTACGGATGGAGTAGTGCCTACTGAGAAAAGTGGCTTCACTTATGACATCATGCCATCAGTGCCTAATATATCCCCAAATGATGTCCTTGGTACCTGAAAATCCACAGGAATTGGGCCATAGGGCACACTTATGTTTAAGGCTTGGACGTCCTCCCGCTGCCTGATGTCCATCCAGGGGTTATAGGCCACAGGGGGTAGGCCATCAGGGACCTGGGGGTCAGCAGCCAGGGTGATGTTCTCCAAGGGATACAACTTCTGGAATTCCTTGTGGAAAAGCATACAAAGGTACAAGGTTGTCACTCTTTTGGCAAAGTCACAAGTCTGTGGCTCTATTGGTATTTGTATTGCCTTTCCTAGGAGCCTGTGATACACTTATACGGCAGTTTACTAGCATCCTCCAAGTACTTACCCACACCTGGAAAGCAAGCCTTAGGTCACCCTTATGAGATGCCAACAGCAATGAAATCATGCAACTTCTATTTCCTACAAACTGAGCAGTGACAGATCTTGCCTCATACAAACAGATACCATCCTGTCCCTGCCCCTACCACACTCCCAACTAGAAAAGTTATGGTGAGGTGTTGTGGGTTCTCAAAACTACCCTCAGGTTCAGTAATTCACTAGGAGAACTCATGGATTCACTGTATAGCTGCACTCACAGCTATGATTTATTATGGTGAAAGGATATCAAACACAACCAGCAAAGGGAAAAGGCACATGAGACAAAGTCTAGAGGAAACTAGGCACAAGCTTTGAGTCCTCTCCCACGGAAGTCACACAGGATACACTTACTTCTCCCAGCAACAATTTGTGTGACAACACATGTGAAATGCCGCCAACCAGGGAAGCTCAGTAAAACCTCAGTGCGTGGTTTTTATTTGGGGTTGGTCATGTAGATACCCTCTGCCTGGAGCACGCCAAACTTCCAGGCTCCCAGAAGGAAAACAGGGTTTCAGCATAAACTGTAATGTTTGTCTAAACAGTTTAGGCACAGCAAGCCACTCATCATTTCTGGGAATGGTCAGAATACTCCCAAAATCAAAGTTCCCAGATGCCAGCCAAGGACCAACCTTGTACGCAGGACTTTCAAAGGATCACCATCTGGCTGGCTTTTTAAACTCTTTTCTGCAAAGAGGCAAGAGAGGTGAGTCTCACAGGCTTCTATCAAGGGGGCTGACAGGTCCTGCTAGGAAGGCACGATCCCCTTAGCCAATCAAAGCAAGATACCTGCAGCATCAAAGGCATACCTTCTGGTCTCTACTCTCATTACATGTGAGGGACATTCTTTAAAAAGTTAAAAGGATGCTCAGGCCCAGGGAAAAGATAAGAGGGAAAAACTGAAAAAGATTATAAAAAGGAAAAGACTACATGTTCTAAATGACATACAAGCAAGTATAGGATTTGATGTTCCAACAAGCAATGCAGTCCCCTAGATTTAAGGGGTCTGACCTGACAGGCTCAGGGGGAAAAGGTAGTTGTTGAAGAGGGCTTCATGTTCCCTGGAATTGGTTCCCAAGGACCATCCCTTATTATAGACTTTGGCAGCCTGCTTTAACTCATTTTTCTGTGATGACCTCACCATCCAACCCAACATTTACTCTATGAGTTCAAGGAAATGAATAAAACTCTCCAGTGGAGGGAAGTAGAAAGTCAGGTACTTCATACAAGATTCTTACATGTTCTTAGCCTTGACTTCTGAATCCCATCTCCACTCCACTGAGTACACTAGTGCCCAAAAGGCATCCTTGGTGACTGGGGACAGAGGATGTGGCCACCTTTCCTACACAAATTATTCCCTCAACAAACACAGCTGTTGTGGCTGTGCTATATCAGCCCTTAGCCAGCTCTTCACCTTGGGGTATCTGAAGGGGATGTGTGGCTTATGATATCCAACGGCCAGGAAGAAAGGACTGGATGACATTTTCATCCTTTCCAACAATTGCATGGCTTGCTCAGTGCTCTGTTTGTCAGGCAAGGTGCCCTCAGGCACATCCACCACATCCACAGGGCAAAGCAGGTTGGCATGGAGTTCTCCATCTGGTCCTCGACATGTCTTTCAAAACAAAATACATAACATCAGCTTTTTAAATGCAAGAAATAAAAGTCATGAAGGTAGCACACACATGGATTTTACATTCACATCACCACAGCGCATTAGGTCTTAGTCATTCGGACTGAACAGGGACATCAGAAGTAAAACTAAAACAAAGAAGTGTTTGTTTGTTTTTTTCCCCCAGGCAGGGGCCACAAATCTACCAGCACTTAGTTTTTTGCTGCTAATTCTCTGTCTCTAGATCATATCTAATTAAAGGAAATACAAGTAAACTAATTATCAAAAAAATGTATCTCCAACTCACCAATAAGAAGATAAATAAGCCAATTAAAAATGGGCAAAGGACTTGGAAGGACATTTCTCCAAAATGTCTCCAAAACAAAAGAAGCCAGATATAAATAACTATATATTATATAATTCTATTTATATGAAATATCCAGAATAGGCAAAATTATAGAGATAGAAATTATATTAGTGGTTATCATACACTTTGGGTTAACAGAAAATGGGGAATTATTGGTAATGGGTACAGTGTTTCTTTTGGGAGTGATAAAAATGGTAGAAAATTGATTTTTGGTGATGGTTGCACAACTCTGAATTTACTAAAAACCACTGAATTGTACACTTTAAAAAGGAAAGTTTTTATAGTATGTGAATTATATCTCAACAAGAAAATTAAAAAGAAAAAAAAAACATGTTTTAAATTTCAAAGACAGACTAAGACTTGTAAGTGACAAAGTCCTAGTCAACTGGAAAAAGCTGATAGTCCATGGAATTTCCAGATCTTTAGCTACACCATGTACAGAATGAATCCTTCTACTTCATTTCCCAAAGTGACCATGCTGGCCATAAGGCCAAAGTTAATTTTGACCATGACTTGTACATCACAAAGATCCAGGCACTGTGCCAGCTGCTGCTCCATCTCAAAGAGTGGTGTCCTTTCACAACCCTGTCTTGCCTACTCTGCTCGGGCAGGACAGCCCAGCAACTGCCTTAGACCACTTGCTCACCGTCTACATATACATTATATGCAGCACTCAAGGGGGATTTGGTACTGTCAGATCTGCCACTGTGATAAGAAATGAGGGGGCACTGAAGAAACAGGGGCCTGGCATTTGTAAATGAGGCCACTAAAAAGTAGCAAGATGGCTTCAGGGAACTGAAAAATTAAGATGGGGTCTTCCAATCTCATTCTGTTCCTACTTAAGCCACAAGCCAAAGGCCAGAGCCCTGGTGTTCACTGTATTCTGAAATGGAAAGCTGTTAGTAACCCTAACAATATTTGTACTTCCATAATATGATGAAATAAAAGAAAAAAAAAAAAAAGAATTTATAACAATACCCTCCATCCCACCCCCAAATCCTCATCCTTCTTCCCCACATGAAGTCTCCAAAAAACCTCAGAGGTGCGTGTCATTTCTCAATTCTCCAGATGGTTTTCTGAATTTTTTAAATGTGGGCTTTAGTTTCATTTGTACATTGGGGATTCCCCAAAACCAAGATTTTTTCTTTGTAGATTCTTATTTTTTTTTCTATAATGCTCTGAAAATTTAAAACCCCTGTTAGAGTTCTCAGTATCTGATCATATACATTAGATATGAGACAGCAGACAGACATATAGCATGCCTTTCTCCCATTCTGGACTGAGTCCTAATGCTCAACTCTCTTCTCCCTTCCAAGTCTCAGCATCTTCCACAACCCTCAGTTTAGAGCCTAATCCAGACTGAGCAGCAAGGAGCCATTAAATGAGTCTGATGCACTAGGGCCTAAGGTTCTAGAACAAGGAGTACCCACCAACTTCTAATATAAAGCCACTGTTCCCATCAGGCCTGATGCTAAATATCCCAACACTTGTCTCTGTCAAAACACTATCACAAATGTTTAACCACACAGTATAACCAGCTTGACAGAAAGTGTAGTATACACAATAGTTTGTTTACTAGACAAAGAAAAGTGGTTTCTCCTCAGAACAGTGTACCTTTCACAGCCTTACCTTAGTGTTTTCATACTTCTCGGAGGAGGGATGATAAGGAGGAAATGACCAGCTATATGGAGAATCATCACTATGATTGGAAGATATACCTTGAGGGGGAAAAAAGTTGTTAAATAAAACATGAAGAGTCTTTTGACACCCCATCCTCCCAAATTAAAACTTGTATAAACAACTGTACAAGTGAAACCTCCCCTCTTTGGGCCTTAGTTTCCTCATCTATGAAATCAGAAGTTTAGGCCAGATGATGACAAGCCCCCTCCAAAGCCAATTCTCTAGGTTTCTATTTGAGTTCTGAACATCTGACTTCCTGATCTCCAAGCCCTGGTGATTTGTAATAGGCTCTGTGAAAGGAATCCACAAGGGCAAGATGAGCCATCCCATTATAACAGCACAGTTCCCTAAGCCCACACTGGAGCCTCTTACCAACCCTGTGAAGAAGGGAGCAGAGGCATTGGCCCCACCACGGGGCAGGCAGGAAAAGGCAGGCTCAGAGAAGCTCTGTGCCTTGCCCAATGCCAATCAGATATTAGAAGAGTGAGCCAGGACTCAAACTCGTGCCTTAGGACTCATTTGTAAAACAAGTGCTCATTTGTAAAACAAGCGCTCATTTGTAAAACAAGTGCTCATTTGTAAAACAGAAACCCACACCTAGGTTTGTACTTTACAGTCTATTTGGGAAGACACAATAACAGCACATGAAACCAAGGAAGCACTTCCAACTGTCAAAAGAGTTGAAGTGCCACGTGGGAGAGCCCACAGGCACAGAGGTGATGTGGGTCAGGTGAGAGTTTGCAGGGAGGACTTCTAGGAGTCAGCAAGGCTTGCAAGGGATGAGAAGGGAAGTGATGCCTATAGAAGTTAACCAGGAGAAGTAGAGAGGGGATTGTAGGTGGAACCATGGGAAAAAGAGCATCAGTTATCATGGCCACACAGCGGAGCTCCAACCAGAAGCACCAGAGGAGGCAGGACTGGAGAAGAAGAGGGTACCAGGTGGAGGGCCTATTAGCACAGCATGTGTGGTGGCAAGAGCACACAGGAGGCCTATGGACCTAAGTTCAAATCCTGACACCGCCTCTTAGCATCTGGGCAACCTTGGGCAAGCTACTTGACTTCCATGCACCTCAACTTCTTCCTCAGGAAATGATGACAATGCTACAAACCCAGCCTGCTTGCTGTTGAGAGGATTAAAGGAGTGGTCACCACAGTAAATGGCACGTACGTAAATGGCACTCAAGGTGGCTACTATCATCCTTGAGCAGGCCCAACAATGACAGAAAAGGATCTTGTGAACAAAGATTCATTGTAAAGTGTGTTTCCACAAGGACTACAGGCAAAGCTTTTGTTCTCTGGCTAGGACACTTAGGTGCTTAGGGCCTGATCCTCAAATCCAATCGTTAGGAGGAAGGAGGCCAAGCAACATCACTCAGCCCTGGTCTGGCCTCCCTTCCAAAGCACAATCTCCTCCCTCTGCTATATTTTCTCCTCTCTCCAAATCGTCACTTCTCTCTAGCTGCCTGCAGGCAAGGGCTGTGATGATATGAGTACCAAACTTGCCAAAAGTTCTACTGATGTTGGGCTTTTCACTGTGCAATATGACTCCTGAGAGATTCACCTTCAAAACTGGGCCTGACTTAGCACAGTTCAATGTTTCCCTCAACATGGACTGGCCAGCTAGGTTCCTAGAAAAAGCTGCTAAGCCTATCAGTGAAACCAGTGAGCAAAGGGAGAGAGAACGTTCAAGTTGTCACCCTAATGACAAGCACTACCGTACTTACGGAGCTCCTGCTTTCTAATGTACTTTCACACTCATGAACTACCCAGATAGGGACACTGGGAGGTAGTTAAGACGTCTATGACTCTAGCTTCCCAGGTAAGGAATCTAAGGTTCCAGGAGAATGAACAATTTGCCCAAGGTCAATGGCACAGCTAAGAAGTGGTATAACTGGGATCAAGTGCCCAGATTCCTGGTGCTACTGTCCATCATAAGTTCACTCTGCTTCCAAAGATGCTCATGCCAGCTATGACAGTGAAGACCTGAAACCATTTGGACTACAGCATGATACACCTGTATGTTAGACTACTATGCTATCATTAAAATGACTTTTTATGATGAATAACATTATGGGGAAAAGTTTTTTAAAACATTCGGGATGTAAAATTGTATATTATAGGATAATCTCAAATCAGAAAAATAACATGCTCAGAACAGGGGGAACATCAAAATGTAGCTAGCCTCAGAGTGCCAGAATTATAAGTGATTTATATGCTTTAGTCTATACTTTCCTTTTTTCCATTTTTATTGGTCAAATAATCATTCATCACTTCTAGAAATACGCAACTATTATGTACCCATAATAATTAAAAATATATTTTTTTAAAAGTTTTAAAGTTTTTATTTCCCACATTGCCATTTTGGTATTAAAGAGAGCGAGTTTATCAAGTAGCATTTAAGTCAAGACTGGCAGTCCCTGGCACCCTGTAGGCTCTAGGTACCAGCTTACATTCAGCCTCCTGACCTAATTTACAGAGTGGGAAGCAGCCTCAACCAAACAGCAGCCCCTTCACTGGACAAGTCAGTAGCAGCACTGCTGCCACATGTAAGGTCCTCAGATGTTCTCACCCCACCCCAACTTTACCCACAGGGACTCTGAAGGGCAGAGAGTTAGGCCCAGAGCTGCACTCACACCCAACACTGCCACCTCCCCAGCCAGCACTCTTCCTACCATCCAGAAGCCAAAGGAACCAAATAGCACCACCAATGGTTTCTGAAAGGAACCAAAACTCCTACCCTTTCTCACTTTGGGTGAGAACATGAAGCCAAGTTGAGTAGTAGTTTTGTTTTGTTGTGTTGTGTTTTTAAGAAAGGCAGCAGTGAATAGGGAAGTATCTGCCCAGCCAGGAGATGCCTCCGCCAAGACAGCCCCAAGCTCAGGAGGTGATCCCTGTGTTCAGGCATGAAACAAAAGAACCAGACGGGCGACATGGAATAGTACCAGGGTGAAAGACTTTTCCAACCGACATGGTCACGTAGCCATTCTCCTTGAAGTACTGGGGGATGGTGGAGAAGTTTCCAGTGTGCACCCTCCAGTAGGAGCTGAAGTCATACAGGCGGGTGGTATCAGGTCTCCTCCCGGTGAGGAAGGACACACGGCTCGGGGCGCACACTGCTTGCTGTTAGGAGCAGGAGCAGAAGTCAATGTCTTCACAGCAAAATGTGTCTGCGATCTCCAAGGCAACCAAGCAACCTCCCTCCCGAGGCCCCCAGGAAACAGCTTGATAGCTGACTCATGCAGATCTCAAAGCCACCCAGCAGGATGTGAGCCTAGCCCAGGCATCAGACATGAGTCTTCCTGGTGAAAGAAGGGGTAGGAATTGGGCCCTCAAACCAGCAGATGCTTGTATGCTCCTATGTGATGGCATCCCTAGGCACAAGGGGTGGATGACATTTCTAGGGTCAGCCCCTCAAGGGACTCAGGGAGCAGAGCTGCCATGATCAGCTAGCTGACTTTCACCCAAGGCCCAGTCGGCAGACCTGTGGGTGGCATTCTGCAGCCCCCCTTCCTTCTGAGCACCAAGCATTCCCCTCTCCTGGGAGAAACTTGGCCAGGGCTATCCTGAGTATGTTAGGGCCAGGGCACACCCTCCACCCACAGAGGAGGGGCATCCCTGAAAATACACACTTCCTTGTGAGTGGACAACTGGATTTTCTTGAGCACCCTTTCCCAGACTATGCTTCCCTCTAACAAAGAGATGTCTGGCACAATCAGTGCCATCTAACAATAGTTAAAGGGCCCCCCACCGACCCTCAGTGCATGAGGAGGCACGTGCCCATGCCTAGAGGTCCCCAGACATACCTGGGCAAAGGCATTCTGGAAGAGGAGGCTGCGGGATGCCAGTTGGTCGATGTTTGGGGACCTCACTAGCTTATCTCCGTAACAGCCCAGGGAGGGGCGCAGGTCATCCACGATGATAAGAAGGATATTCAGAGCATCTACACAAGAGGGAGGGGCTTTGGTGAGGTCAACTGCACTGGCACTGAACCTTCTCTCCCACTGTCAAGGACTGCACCTTGACAGTCCTGCCAGCAAGGGGCAAGTAGGACTGTGCCTCAGCAAGGGCAGGGGTGGGGTGTGAAGAGGAAGCCTGAGTCCTAGGTGGCAGGGTTAGGCTTTGGCCAGGGCCTTGAGCCTCATGGATGAGGGAGGGTGATAGAAAGAGAATGATGGAGGAAAAGAATGAAGAATTTAAGGGTATAGGGAAGGATGGATGGAAGGAAGGACTGTTGGATGGAGGAAAAGAGGGAAGGAAAGAATAGATGAAGGGATGGAAGGAAGGAGGAAAGGATGGTGGGAGAGGGAAAGATGGATGGGTGGAAGGGAAAAGGGAAGGAGGGATGGAAAGATGCTGAGGACAGATGGATGGAAAGAAGGATGGAGGGAAGGAGAAAGAGAAGTGTGGATGGCTAGGAGAGAGGGTGGAAGGATGAACAGATGGAAGGAGGGAAAGAAACAGGGTGGATGGACAGACAGAGGAAGGGTAGAAAGGAGAGAAAAATTGAGGGAGGGAGGGAAAGATGGATGGATGAAAAAAAGAATAGTGGGAGTGGGGAAAGAATGGATGTAAGCAGGGAAGGAGGGAAGAATGGGGGAATAGGGTGAGGGGGAAGGGCGCCTCCGCAATCTGGGCGCAGGCAGCACCTGCAGCCGGGTTGGCTAGTGCCGCGTTCTCAAGGGCGATGCAGACAGAGCCCAAGACCAGGCCGAGCCAGAGCAGGCCCCGGCCGGGCGGTACCGGAGGCATTTCTGCCTTGACGCGGCCACTCTGGAGCAGCAGTGACAGGCTGCAACTGGAGAGCCGGGCAGCAGCCACCGCCGGGGAGGCCTCCACGTTGGGAACCTTTGAGGACAGCGCAAGACCGCAGCCTAAGGCCCAGAGGCCCAGGCGCCTGCCCCAGGGAGAGAGCGCTTGCGTGCTTTCCCCCACCCCGCCCCACGAGGGGTGGGGCTTGGTGGTGCGCGAGGTCTGCGCGCAGGATCTGGGCACAGCGGGAGGGGCCGAGGGAAGAGCGCAGGGCCCCGCCCTCCCCGCTGCATCAAGCTTCACGGACCTGCTGGCCCTGGGTGGAGAACTGCGGGGTTTTGCTACTCATCCACTGTCCTTAAATAGCAGTATCCAGCTTCTTTGCCTTTGTTTGTGCTGTGCCTTTCACCTGGAAGCCCTGTCCTTCCATAATTTCTCTATGAAAATCACATTTTTCTATGCTGTCCAGCCCAATGCCATTTCCCTTCAATGAGGCCCTTTGAGAACCCTCCTTTCCCTGTCTAAAAGGACCCCTTTTCCTATTAATTTGTTCAACAAATACTTATTAAGCATTACAAATATGTATACTAGGCACTGTTGGTGGTGCTGGGGCTCTAAGTCCCTGGTGGAGCTTCATAAAACTATAAGTAATAAACAGATGACATACACGGTCTGAAGAAAAATAAAGCAGGGACGGGGGGGGGGGGGGGGGGTCCTTGGTNGGGGGGGGGGGGGGGGGGGGATCCTTGCTGTTTTCCAGGGGGTGGCCAGGCAAAGCCTTACTAGTAACATCACATTTGAACAAAAACTTGAAGGAGGTGAGGGAGCAAGCCACATTGATGTATGCAAGAAGAGTGCTCCAAGCAGAGGAAGCAGCAATTGCGGAAATAGAATCATAACCCTACACTGTACTATAATGAATACTATTACCAGGGTTACAATACTGCCAACACACCTTGATTTTCAACTTTGAGAATCAATCAATAACAAAACCCAGGCAACTTAATTATGGTTAAAGAACAATGGACAATGGGAAAGTACGAATGCAGCTATGATGCACTGCCTAGATCTCCCTTCAGGACCAAAAATTTTATTTCCCTAGCTGGCTTAAGAGCTGTTAGCTGTGCACAGCCAAAGAAACTGTCAAGAGAGCAAACAGACAACCCACAGAATGGGAGAAAATTTTTGCAAGCTACACATCTGATAAAGGGCTGATAACTAGAATCTATTTAGAACTCAGGAAAATCAGCAAGAAAAAATCAAACAACCCTATCAAAAAATGGGCAAAGGACATGAACAGAAACTTCTCAAAAGCAGACAGAAGAATGGTCAACAAACATATGAAAAAATGTTCAACATCTCTAATCATCAGGGAAATTCATATCAAAACCACAATGAGATATCACTTAACTCCAGTGAGAATGGCCTTTATCAAAAAGTCCCCAAACAACAAATGCTGGCATGGATGCGGAGAGAGAGGAACACTCCTACACTGCTGGTGGGACTGCAAACTAGTTCAACCTCTGTGGAAAGCAATATGGAGATACCTCAAAGCGATACAAGTAGATCTACCATTTGATCCAGCAATTCCACTACTGAGCATCTACCCAAAAGATCAAAAGTCACTTTATGAAAAAGACACCTGCACTCAAATGTTTATAGCAGCACAATTCACAATTTCAAAGCTATGGAAACAACCCAAGTGCCCATCAATTAATGAGTGGATTAATAAAATGTGGTATATGTATACCATGGAGTACTACTCAGCTTTAAGAAACAAAGGTGATATAGCACCTCTTGTATATTCCTGGATAAAGGAACCCATTCTACTAAGTGAAGTATCTCAAGAATGGAAAAACCAGCACCACATGTACTCACCAGCAAATTGGTATTAATGGATCAACACCTAAGTGAACATATAGGAGTAACATTTATCGGGTGTCAGGAGGGTGGGAGGGGAGAGGAGGGGATGGGTGTATACAACCACAACGAGTAAGATGTGCCACATTTGGGGGATGGACATGCTTGAAGCTCTTACTCGAGGGGGGAGGGGGGCATGGGCAATATAAGTAACCTTAACACTTGTACCTCCATAATACGCTAAAATAAAAATAATAAAAAAAGAGCTGTTAGCTGCTGTTAGCCCACCTCAGAAATTGTCTTAGATAAGGACAGTCACCTTGACCACAGTCACACCTGTTCTCAGAAAGCCCACATGCAATGATTCAATTGTACGGTATAAAGGTCTAGCCTCTTACCCCAACTTGGGACATCTCTGAAAGGCCATCCCAGCTTCAGAGCTCCCTGTGGTTGGCTGAAGCCTTTCTTGAGACTTTATCACTGTACCTGAACTGAACTGGGTTTGTTTGCCCACGTGCAACAGTGAGCCAAACACAGAAGCACTGGGCTTTTCGTTTTGTTTTTGTTTTATTTGAGACAGAGTCTTGCTCTGTCACCCTGGCTAGAGTGCAGTTGTGTCATCATAGCTCACTGCAACCTCAAACTCCTGGGCTCAAGCGATCCTCCTGCTTCAGCCTCCCAAGTAGCTGGGACTACAGGCGCATGCCATCACACCTGGGTCATTTTTCTATTTTTTATAGAGACAGGGTCTCGCTCTTGCTCAGGCTGGTCTCAAACTCCTGAGCTCAAGCGATCCTCCTGCCTCAGCCTCCAAGAGTGCTAGGATTATAGGCATGAGCCACCTCACCTAGCCTAGCACTGGGTTTTTGCAGCAAGAAAGGTTTATTGTCTGGCAGCCAAAACAAGGAGACAGGAGTCAGACTCAAATCTGTCTCCCTGAGCTGGGGGTTGGGGTAGGTGTTATAGTCAGAAGGTAATGATCCATCTGCTTGGATCTAGGCTGATGCTAGAAGATATGCTCTAACTGGACGTCCATGTGAAGACAGAGGATTGAAGTGATGAATCTACATACCTTCACCTTTGCCATATTCTATTCTATTGTCTATAAGCAAGTACAGCCATCCCTTGGTGTCTGTGGGGGATTGATTCCAGAACCCCCTGGGGATGCCACAACCCATGGGTGTTCAAGTCCCTGATATAAAATGGTGTAGTATTTTGCATAGAATGTACACACATCCTCCCATATACTTTAAATCATCCCTAGATTACTTATAACACTAATATAGTGTAAATGCTATGTAAATAGTAGTTATACCATATTGTTTAGGGAATAATGACAAGGAAAAGTCTGCACATGTTCAATACAGAGGCAACCATCAATTTTTTTCAAATATTTTTGATCTGAGTTTGATTGAATTCACAGGTGCAGAACCTGCAGGTATAGAGGGCCAATTGTAGTACAATCTACCCATCCTCAAGGCAGGGGACAATTCAAGGACATGTACACTATGGGACAGAAAATCTCGGGGCCATCTAAAATTGCACCTGCCACAGATGGGCCCTATCTTGAGCCTCAATTCCACCAGATAATAGAAAACTTAATCTAGTCAATTCCACCTATTCCCAGTTACTTCAGTGTTTTCTGGCTAATTACCAATTATTGTTATCAAGCAACTGAGGATTTTCTCATCATTTGCCCCAGGCTATCACCTACATTCCGTGAGGCTTTTAAATTCTGTCACCATATCTGGAGAGAGAAAGCATCTGGTTCTCTTCATTGGCTACCCATACATGCCAGCATCCACTCTGATGTACAATCCCATCCAGCCCTCAGAGGTGGCATCCCCTCATACTTGCTTACAAAGAGATGTCCTCATTCTAACCTAGTTTCTAGCTGCACTGTTCGTGCCACTTTCCACTGTGGCATCCTTCAGCAGATTGCCTCTCCCCTCTCTCCTTGTAGGGGTACAGGAAAATTTAGCTGTTTTCCCATGCCACTTAAGTGTCACAGGAAGCTCAGGGTGCTACTCTAGACACTTCTGCAGCTAATTTCTGCTAATCTGGTGTGAGGGGACCTCTTGGACTCTGTGCACTTTCCAGGGTCCCATCCAGCAAGGGAACACAAGTCCCCTGGCCTTGGGCTTCTACTGTACCCCTCACCTTTGACACTAACTCCAGGGAGATGGGACAAAACATAGCGGTGAATTGGTAAATATTCTCTGAAACCCTACCACAGAGTAGGATGAGGCTTCAGGGGAGAGTTCAAGACTTGTATCTCATTCCAGATCCCAGGACCCCAGGAAGGGCACTCCTCCTTAAGGGCAGGCTCTGCCCCTTCCATTTACTGCAATAGCCCCAAGGCAAGCAATGTTTGCTGGGTTTCTAGAGCTCAGTGGGATGAGAAGTGTGACCAGAATTACCTGGATGAGAAAGGAGAGTGTCCCAGGCTATACTCACTTCCCAGCCTGATACCAATGACAGCTCTCTCACCCTGCACAGAAATGGCAGGAAGGGCCCTGGACTCTGTTGACATGTAAAACCATGTCCTGAGGAGCCTAATGTGGGCTGCCACTGCCAGGAAATATGCTGAGCACCAAGGGTGCTCTTCCAAGTAGTGGTTGTCTCAAGATAGGAGAGGCAGCGAGCTGCCACTTTGTTCTCAAGCTGTCTGGAGAGTGTAAATGGACAGAACCAGGGCTAGGCTGCCCTGAGGACTGCAGAACAGTTGTAGCAGCCCTGAGCTCCCTGGGGCTGGAGAAAAGTGACACTGTATTTGGAAAAAATATTGGCCATAAGATGGTTTCAACTGAAAGTACATTGCAGGTCTGTAATTTTCTTGGAAACACTTTTAACTTCATAGCACTTAGAACAGGAAACGGGGCTCAGGTTTTGCTTCACAGCACTGATAATTCCAGATGCTCAATAACTTCTTCTATAGCCACAAAGTACCATCTTAATTTCCTATTGCTGCTGTAACAATAGAAGTGACTTGAAATAATCTTCTTACAGTTCTAGAGAACAGAAGTTCTAAAGTCAAGGTGTTTACAGGGCTACATTCCCTGATACCCTGCCACAGCAATCACTTCACAACCATAATCTGATTCTGTTTTATTTTCCAAGAAACAGGAATGAAGCCCCATGTAGCATAACAGGGCAGCTGAGGGGCCAGGGATCATGGCAGCCTTGACATTTGCTGAGCTTCTATCCTGGGTCACACGCTGCGCCAAGTACTTTATAGGACGAGATGATTCTCTTATTATTGGAGTGTCAGCCACAGCCCATTTGCCTTTGGACATCTGGCATCATCCTCTGAACAGTCCCTCCTCCCTTCCCTCTTCTTCCCTCCAGTTCTCTCCCCTCCCTCTTTCCTCTCCTCTCCTTCCTTCTTTCCTTTCCTTTCGTTTTTTTTTTTTTTTCCAAGCCCAGACTTTTCCATCATGCCATGCATTAGTCAGCACGGCTCTGGGTGGGCAGATAGACAGGGCTTAGAGCAGGCAACTCCAGCGCTGTCGGCCAGAAAGTAGAGGAGTTCTAGAAACTTCCACTAGAGGTCGCCTAAGCTCTGGTGTTTGCTAGCACTGCTTTAAAGGTCCTCCCCCAGCTCTTTCACACAGCCTAGCCCTATTCCTCCCACATCTCCACTCCCAGCTCTGCCTCCTCTAGCTCCCTCCTGCTCCTTGTACCACTGCTCCCTCAGATCCACCCCAGATCTTCCTAATGCACTCCCAGCTTATTTTCTGCCAGCTCCGCCCTGCTCCTCCCACAACTCTATCCCAGGCTCCTCCTCATACAGCTCCTCCAATTAGCAGGTATTCATGAGCTCCTGCCCCTGCTCTTTCCTACAGCCCAGCCCTGTTCCTCCTTCATCTCCACCTCTTCTAGCTCTGACCTGCTCCTCCTACCCCTCTGGCCTAGATCCACCCCAGCTCTCCCTTTTCCAGCTCTTTCCCACAACCTTGCACTAGCTCCTCCACAAGCCAGACCTGTTCCTGCCTGGCTCCTGCTCCTCCCACACCTCGCTGCCAACTCCTCCCCCAACGCTTTATGGACCCCGCCCTTCCTCTCCCCAGCGGGGCACTGCACACTCCCAGCTCCACCCCAGGCTGTGCACTGACCCCTCCCCAGTTCGTTCTCTGGTGGGCGTCTGTCCCGCCACACCTCGCTGTTCCCGCGGCCCGCCCCTGCTCCTACCGTAGTCCCGCCCATGACTCCTCCCACAGCACTTTCAGCTCCGCGACCTCCGTCACAGCCCTACCGCTCACAGGGCTGCGGGCTGGCCTCATCCCGCCGCCTCCCCTTCCTCTTCCTCCCTCCAGTCCCCTTTCCTCCCTCTGGTCTGCCCTCCAGTGCGCGGGTCTCCAGACCGCTGGCCGCTACCTCGTTTACCGACGCGTGTGAGGGGCCACTGAGTCAAATGGCGTCTCCCAGGGGCCCGTGCGTGCGTGCGTACGTGCGTGTTTACGTAAGTGCGTGTCTTTGTAGCTGCGTGGATGCGTAAGTACGTGGCTGTCTGTCTGCTTGGCTGCATACGTGCGTGCGGGGGGTGTACGTGCGTGCGTGGGGGTGTACGTATGTGCGTGGGTGCGTGCCTGTCTGCGCCGCGCGTAACGGGTGTCTGGGGCTGGATCAGCGGGGCAGGGTTAACTCTGGTGAGCCCCTGTCACCCGCCACCTGTCTCCCCGAGGAGGCTGCGGCGGCTTCGCACCAACACGGGCTCTCTGCTGACGTCGTCTCCTCGTATGAGCGTGGGAGCTCCTCATCCTTGCGCTGGTGGCCTCGCCGGGCTGCGGGGAGGCGGAGGACTGTGCTGCCCAGTGGCCAAAGGCTGCAGTTGGCCGCAGGCGCCCGCGAGACCGGCTGAGGCAAAAGGGAGCCACCAACCGTCCTGCCAGGGCCTATGTGCTCCGCCCTCCGCGCACACTACCTCCGGGCTGGGGTTGCCCGGGCTGTGGGGCTGGCGACCCCCCTTCCTGTCCCCTGCTCCCACCAACGTCTCACATCCCTGCTCCTTCTAGGTGTGCGTGCCCGCTTGTGTCTGCATGTAGAAAGCAAGTGTGCTGCTCCGTGTGCAGCGGCCCCAGCTCGGCCCTGTCCTCCCACCTCCAGCTCCTACCTTAAGCTGTGAACTCACTAAGACCTGAGGCTGGGTGGTACCCAGCTCTGTGGCCCATGGCACAGGGCTCAGCGTGGCTTACCCAGAAGTAAATCGAGGGAAATGGTATTTAGGCACCCCAAACCTTTGCCCTGTGACAATGTGAAGGCAGGTGTCATTTTTCTCCTCTTGGATTGGGGGTGGATGCTAGGCTGTAAGAATGTGAGCCACTTAATGAAATGATTTTCTGCCTTGCTGGCTGGTGCATTGTGTGGTCCTTGACCCAGACAGGGGTGTCCCACTTAGCAGAACCAAGCCAGATGTGAGGTGCGTATGTGTGTTACTCATAAGACTGGCCATCCCAGCTCTTCTTGGTCTCTGAACCCTGCTTAGTAGAAGACCTTCCTAGTACCCTGAGCCAGCATTGCTGACTTGTGCTTAATGACCTTTTCTCCTTGTCACCCTTGTCATTGTGCAGGTGAAGACACTGAGACAAGTGGAAGACTGTTTTCTCCTAGGGCCACAGAGCAGGTACTCTGCAGCACCAGGCAGGAGGGGACTCGATCCCTTCTTGCTGTTATATCAGTTCTCACCAGGGATTCCACCCTCGCAGTTCATGTTTGATTGTTGTGATGTTATGGCGTTGATGAGAAAAGGGTTGGCCAAAAAACCAAGTGGTGAAAACTAGGCAAACCTTTGTTCTAGTCACACATCCCAGTAGAAGAATTAGGAATGCTCAGGCCCCGTGGCGAACATTCAGCCTCCCTAATAAGTAATCCAAATCCAAGGAATAGGGTGATCCTTTGTCACCCATCAGCAGAATGGGTGGTTGGTGGAGTGTGCATGGGTGGGTCTTTGTGGAAGGCCATTTTCTGGCAGTACCAGCATCTCAGATGTGCTTGTCATGTGACCCAGGCATCCTCTTCAGCACATGTTCAGACAGTGAGTGTTAGGGATGATACCGTTTTAGTAGCAGGAAATGGGAAGCAGCTCGTCACTCTCCACCAGTAGAGGGATAGTTAGGTAAATTACGGGACAACCAGCAGCAGGATGCCACGCAGGCATTAAAAAATAAGGTATATACAGATGTACAGAGACAATGTGCTTGATGTGTCATTAAATGGAAAGGCCGTGCCTTACCTTCTGGAGACGTGTGGGCAACATCTTACACATATGTGTTAGTTTGCCAAGATGGCCATAACAAAGGGCCACAGACTGGGTGGCTTACACAACAGACACTGGTTGTCTCACAGTTCCGGAGGCCGGGAGTCCGAAATAAGGGTATCAGCAGGGTCGGTTGGTTTGTTCCGTCCCTCTCTCCTAGCTGTGGTGGTTGGCTGCCAGTCTTTGGCGTTGCTTGGCTTGTAGAAGCAACACCCTGACCTCTGCCTTCCTCCTCTCGTGGTGCTCTCCGTGTGTGCATCACTGTCTCTAATTGCCCCCTTTTTATAAGGACACCAGGCATTTTGGGTGTGGGTCCACCCTAATGACGTCATTTTTACTTAACTACCTCTGTAAAGACCCTGTTTATGAAAGGCCACATTCTGAGGTGCTGGGGGTTAGGACTTCAACACATGGGTTTTAAAGGGACACAGTGTAGCCCCCAATAACCTACAGGGCTAGGGAGCTGAGCATATTGGTGGCAGGGGCAGGGCCGGGAGAAGGAAAGAGGCAGAGCCCAGGACTATCCCTCTGTGCAGGAAGCCAGCTAAAGCTAGGCACGACTCTCCGTAGGCCAAGAGGGCCCTCCTTCCTTGTGTTGCCCCAGGGCTCAATGACCTCTGTCACAGCACTGACCACACTCTGTCCTTTGTGTGCCTTTCTCTACTGTCCCTGCCCTACTTGGTGAGCTCCCCAAAGACTTCCTGGGATGGTACTGAGTCCTCTGAATCCCAGCCCCTTCCATTGGGCCTACCGTGGCGCAGGACATCAGTGACTGCGAGGTGACAAGAGCAGTGGACTATGGAGGTCAGTGAGGTTTAGAGCACCTGGGAGACATTGGGGAGCTCAGAGGCCTGGTGTGGGACGTGCCTCTGTGTTTCCACAGGCCACACGGCGCACAGAGAGCTCACGGAAGATGAAATTTGGCTGCCTCTCCTTCCGGCAGCCTTATGCAGGGTTTGTCTTAAATGGGGTCAAGACCATGGAGACACGCTGGCGTCCCTTGCTGAGCAGCCACCGGAACTGTACCGTTGCCATCCACATTGCTCACAGGGACTGGGAAGATGACACCTGGCGGGAGCTGCTGGAGGAGAGGCTGGGGATGACTCCTGCTCAGATTCGGGCCTTGCTTCAGGAAGGGGAAAAGTTCGGTCGGGGAGTGGTAGCTGGTAAGTGATGACGTTGCAAACATTGTGCAGACAACTCCAAGAGCAACCACCCAGGATGTTGCTGGGGAGTTTCGTGGCTTCTGTTTTCATTTGAACTGGTTGGTATGTTTGCTGTGGTTTCCTTGAGCAACAGAGCTTCTAAGGGGCATCAAGGGGCCCCGGGCTGGGGTCAACAGGCCTAAGTTCCAGGAGCTCCAGGAAATCATTTCTCCACTCTGGGCCTCAGATCCTGTTTGTGATCCGAGAGGCGGGGTCAGCTCCATGTCTGCATGTGGTGTTTGGCTGTGTGCGCACAAGTGTGTGTGTGGCAGAGACCACGAGAGGTAGCACAGCACACCGATCAGGTCAGGTGGCCTCTAAAGTCAGGTGGCCCACTGCTCATGGCATCCTGGGCAAGTTCCCTGCCCCCTGGGTGGTTGAGGTCAGACATCAGCACCTGTCACCTGGTGAACTACCTTGACATCACCCGTAGGTTCCCTGGCCAGTGGCTGGTGCCCTTCTAATCTGTAACTACTGCCCTCAGCAGTCTTGCTTGGAGCCGCCCATTACTTGTGTGGCTTCCTTGAGGGCAAGGCCTCTCCTCTTCCTTTCTGGAGCCCTCCTGCCTCGCCCAGGATTCCCTGAAGAGTTTGGCTTGTCATCACTGTGCAGGAAGAAGGACTCGGCTGGCTTCATGTCTTTTGGGGGATATCATCTTAGTCTGTAGCGATTGTGACTTTGAATAAGCATGTTGTCACACAGGCAGGCCTTCGGCTATGGAAGGGAAAAACATCTGTATTTTTCTCTCTGTGCACAGGGCTCATTGACATTGGGGAAACTTTGCAGTGCCCCGAAAACTTAACTCCTGATGCAGTTGTGGAACTGGAAAATCAAGCTGTGCTGACCAACCTGAAGCAGAAGTACCTGACTGCGATTTCAAACCCCAGGTGGTTACTGGAACCCATACCTAGGAAAGGAGGAAAGGATATCTTCCAGGTAGACATCCCGGAGCACCTGATCCCTTTAGGGCATGAGGTGTGAAGAGTGTGGGCTCCCGAGAGAAACATTGCTGAGAAACCAGCTAAATCATGACGCCATCATGGAGCAGGCCTGTGTATATCAGGTTAAGTTCAAATCGTCCCTGCACTGGAGAGCACCGCTCACTAAGTACTGTTCATGTAAAGGTAAATAGATTTCTCCTTCACTGGAACAGATGGAATGGGGATGGGGCTTTCCTTGTGTGAGGCCCCTTGGGGGTCATTGACATGGTCTCAAGTACTTTGACCTTTGGGTAAAAGGAAAAGCTGCCAGGGAACGTCTCAGCGTTTCCGCTAACTTTGGGCCTACTGATTTCTGGATTGTACCAATACATGTGTTGTGGATAACCACTTAGTGTTTGGGCTTCCCTTGTATGTTTTTCACTCTTTTTGTTCTGCCCAAAACTCATGAAATGTTTGAGCAGCAGCCACAGAACATGGCAGAAAGTCTGGCACCTGACCCTGAATGTTTGCCTGAGACCGGCCATTAATGGACTGACTTGTCCAAGATGAAGAGGACATCAGCCTTAGAGAAGCTGTCTGACCTTTCGTTTCCTCTCGCCGTGTTGTAAATGTGGCTGCTGCTTCATGAAGCATGTGTGTCCCACGTGTCACACAGCTACTTCATATCCGAAAGATCCTAAATATAGCTGTAGTAGGGTGAGGTTGACTTTGAAAAGTAATAAGTAGTGTTGTTTTCTTGCAAATCTTTTGTGTGTGTGTGTGTGTGTGTGTGTGTGTGTATGTGTGTGAGATTTCATAGCAGTGTTTCTAGTGGTTGTTATCTGTGAGGGTGATGGGCCCCCCCTCCCCCAGGTATTGACTTCTGAGCCCTTCTCTTCTGCACAAGGAGGTAGGTGATCATACATCCCCCGGCAGATGGGTGGGCCTGACTTTCGGGTGGGTCTCCTTGGAGGGCCCCTGGATGCTGGGTTAGGGATGCTGAGCTGCTGATCAGAAACTTCCTGGCCACCTTGGGGCTGTAGGGGGACCCATGAGGAAAGAATCTCTTCTTTCAAGACCGGTGAATAATGTGATACTGCCAAGATCAGGAGCAAGGCTGTCCTGTCTCCTGAGCAAGAGGCAGGTCCCAGGGGACCAGATCTTCCTGGGCTTGCCCTCAACACTCCTGAGCAGCACCTTTTGCTAAGTGTGTGAAAATGCTGCTTCTTCAAGTGAAAGAGGGCAGCTGAGAACAAAGCCTGTCTCGGAAGGGATTTTCAGCCTCCTGGCTTGTGCTGAGGAGAGGTGTATAGTATACAAGGTTGGAAAGGACACAGACTCGCGATTCTCATTTAAATTGTTTATTTACTCCCGTGGGGTTTTATTTCTCTTTACTAAGACCGAAAATGGGTTACTCATTAGAAAATGGCAATTTTTATCGGTCATCAGTGGCCTCTGAGTTTAGGGAGTTGGATTGTCCTTGAAGTGTTCACAGAGCGCACACTTGTAATCTTCAGAGCCCTCCTGCTCCTCTTCCGGGGGCTCATTAGGAGCCATGACCGAGAGGGCGGCCAGCAGGATGGAGTAGCAGGTGTTGTACAAAGACATTACAGAACCGTAATCTGGGATAACCTGGGGACTAGCAGCCACTTCCCCTGCGCCTTCCATTGGGGCAGTAGCCAGAGGCGTAAACATGGCATTCCCGGAGGTGCCCTCCCCACTTGGGCCATGTGGCTCATGAGTGGGATAATTTTCGTGGGGATGCCCAGAGATGCTGTTCATGGGACTGATACCAGAAAACATGAAGGACTGGGTGACACTGGGTCCCTGAGCATTGGGAGCTCCCATCTGGGGCTTCTGGTTGGCTTCTTTCTTCAAATTATTGTGGTGGATTCGGGGGGAGTGTCTTGTAGCTACCAGCTTCTTTCTCTTTAGGGTTGGTGCACAGGATGCTTTCAGAGCAGTGTTTCTCAGGTAGCCTTTCTTCTGAATATTCTCCAGGAGTTCGGGCTTGTCTCTCTGAAAATTGGAGTTGGAGTAGATCTGAAACAAAAGAAACATTTCAGTCGTGCTGGGATAAAATGTTCATTTTTCCCCCAATTCCCCAAATCATAATGGTCTTGTTTTGCAATGGAGAAAAGAATGTTTTAGGTGGCTGCCAGTGTCATTAGTCCTACAGCATGACCTGACTAAAGAGAAACTATTCATAGATTAAGGTGGTTTTATACACACATACATAATATATATAAAATCATATATATCCACCATATATAAAAAATGTGTGTCTGTGTGTGTGTGTATATATATAACGTTAACGGGCCTCTCTGAGACTTTACTCAGACCTGCATGTTATCACTATTGTAGTTTAATATCAATATAAGTTATCATCAGAACTTAAACTCCTGTGTGATATCATCATCTTGGTGTCCTATGAAGATGTTTGAGTAACCGAGAAAACGTATAACAGAAATACTTTGCATGTTACCATCATCCTCTTGTTCCCTGGAGTGTGAACTGAAGAGTTGTTTGGGCGTATTTTGCTGAATCCATAGAGGTTAAGTTGTCGAATGAAACTCTTCAAGCTGTCTGTTTCAAAAATCTTCTCTGCACCTCTGCGGCGAAGAATCTCCCTCTGGAAGAGATCGTCCTCGATGATCACAGTCTCTCCATCCTCACTCCAGTGCACAGACTTGAAGATGTCATTCTCCACTATCATCCAAAGCTTTCTTGGGAAGGAGAGCCCACGGAGGTCAGTGTTGTCTTCCATGTTGGCCACATGTTGGCTTTGGTCTTCCAGTGGCAGGTTATCTTGGGAGCCTGGGTCTGGGCTCACAGTGTGGTCGCCGGGCCTGTCCAACACCTCCCTTGAATCCAGATTCGGATCAGTTGAAGAATTAGATGGAACCCCGCTTCCTGGCTCTCCACCAACAGATGGGGCCAGCTCAGGTTCGTATTTCTCTTCTATACTCTGACTAGCCATGAAGCTACACCAGCATCAGGAACATTTTGTGCCCGAGACTGTTACCACTATCCTAGCGAGTCAGAAATGCCTTTGGTCAGCGTAGGGACACCCAATAAATACCCTCCACAAAATTCTAGAGTCTTGGTCGTGGGGCAACCAGCTGCTTAAGTCACCATCCTCTTTATTTGTCGTGCGATGTCACAAAGGTGGCTCACAGCCAATCTGGAGAGGGGGCCCTGGCCCAGTGTGGGGGAGGGGACGGGTGACAGGGCTGCCAACTTCTCTCTTTTCTTAAAGTGATGAGGTCGTTGTTCCAGTTCCCACAAGTGTCTCCCACCTGCCGACAGGCACTGTTCCATGTTGCCAGGATGAGTTGAGAAACCATGATCCCGTGGCCACTCCCACCCCTGAAGACAGGGCCGGGGTGGGAGGGTGGGCGGCTCCTGGCCTCTCTGATTTGCTCAAGGACCAGCCCCCAGTTAGCCTTAGCTTGCATATCACCAAGACTGCGTAGCTCATATGGGCCCCCAGTGACTCTTACCTCCCAGGAAATGGTGCTCCCTATCAGGCTGGTTGGCCTAGTCTCAGTTGGTAACACCCCTATTTTCCTGTTCCCTCCCCATCTCCTTCCTGCTTTGGTCTCTGCCAACTACTCCTAGTGGTTGGTTGGATCTGCTCCACTAGGCGCAAATAAAGAGTATTTCTTACTGCCACTGGGTCAAGTTGTCCCCAGAGCAGACTGTGCCTGAGCACAGTGGGAGTGCTCCTCTCATTCCTCGACCATAGTGTTACTCACAGCACCACTGTGTGACCGGATGGCCACATCCTCAACTTTGCTTGCCCCCACATCTCATCCTTGTGCAGATCACAATGGGATTACCTTTAGTTTCTATTTCTTCCCCCATAGATACTGCTCTCTTTGCCCAAGGCACGCTCATTTTTGAGGCCTGCTTTACACTACCCTAAGGAAAGTTGCTACTTGTTTAGTTGGATGTGACTAAAGTAATCCAACATGGAAATACCCTTCAATATGTATTTGAAAATAGATGAGAGTCTGGGTGAGTAGGGAGCCAGGAGGAGGGAGAGAACCCAAGTGAAACTCATCTTCAGCTACCCAGGAGAGGATACACATTCTTTTTGGTAATACATGTTTTCTAGCCGTTGTAGACAACTATATTCTGAATACTCACTCTGTGTAGGGAGACAGAGTGGTAGAGTGGAAAGGCCCCAGGCTGAAAGGATCCTGGGTCCTCGCCCCACTAAATTGTGCCCTTTGCTCTCTCTAAGGGGCAGCCCCAAGTGCAGAGGGTTTGGAAGAGGTTCTCCCAAGGTGCATTTCTGTCTAAGGGCTCTCTGATCCTTAATCGTGCCCCCGTGTCTGGGTTCGGGCTTGGTTCATGGTCCTCAAGCTTTTAAACAGGTTTACAAAGCATCCATTCAAAGACTCAGTTTAACCTGTAGGCGTGTGCCGTTGGAGGCTAAGAATTAAAGTGGAGGCCACTGGTGATGTCTCCAAAGGAGGTGCCTAGAGTTGGCAGTTAACAGCCAGCATCTTTCATTTACATACCAACATCATTTTTCTTAAGCAGATTCTTAATATTGAGAATGATCTTTCATTGTGGCCTTTGTTAGCTGTGAACTCTGCTGATCACTTCAATAAAGGGATCTGGCCATTGAGTGGGAGGGGGATGGCGGTGAAGGAAATGACTGGGAGAACCACAGCTCTGGCATCCAGCAAAGACCCATTATTTACTTGATTTGACTGTGACACACTTATGTCCTGTGAGTTCTGTAGGACCTTTAGCTATCATTCTCCTCTGTTCACAGAATCTCAGATGTCCACAGGGATTAAGAGTCTAAGACATCAAGCTTCTCTTATCCCGTGAAGAGGAAACACTCACAGTGCTGACTTGAGGCTAGTCCAGGAAGGGCATTATGGGAAAGCCAGCTTCCCACCACTAAGCCCTCTCAGGCCCAGAAGTTCCACTCTGGGACCTCCAGCTGCCACTCATGCAGTCTTTGTGAAGCACCTACCATGTGCATGCCCCTTTGAGAAAAATGATTGGTTTTCTCTTCAGTGCTCCAAGGGCCCCCAGACATGACCCCTCTGAATCACCACCTTGTGGATGGAATCACCATAGTCAGTCGAGCAAGCAGAGCCCAGCTGCCTGGGGAATGAGGACCAGTGGCCCCGTGGGAAAAGGATTTCAGTCTCGATGCGCTGCAGCTTCTGTGTGGCGATCGGGAGCAGTGCTAAGCTTGTGGCTATGGGCCCCAGGCTTGGAGCTGGCCACGGGACAAGACTCACTGGGTAGGCCGTGCCTGCCGC
This sequence comes from Mirza zaza, assembly GCA_008750895.1. Lineage (NCBI taxonomy): Eukaryota > Metazoa > Chordata > Mammalia > Primates > Cheirogaleidae > Mirza > Mirza zaza. The sequence continues at coordinate 43,015 of VSMD01068957.1, forward strand.
CCCTCCTTTGCCCCACCTTAGCCCTACCCCCTTGCTGTCTCCCTGCCTTCTTGGGAGCTTCCTCCATACTGGTCTCTCCTCTGGGATTCAGCCTGTGTCCCTGCAGCTGGTTCATCCTACCATGGAGGGTACTTTGTGAACGTGGCTGGGAACTCGACAGTTGTTTACGCACCAACTCCTGAAGACATCCAGGGCCTTCCTTTCCCAGCGTGACTGGCCACTAGACTCCTCTTACAGTCTCAGGCATCCACCACGCCAGCCACCCATCAGCCTCCTTAACTCAGCATCTGCTCTGAGCCAGGCCCCCTGGTTCCCTGGAGCCCCTGGTGCTATTCTCTGAGCATGCCATGAACTGTACTGCCAGTGACAGTGATCGTGCTGTCCCTCATCCAGGAACACCCTTCTCTACCCAAAGGCCACTCGGCTTGTCAGGGTCCAGCTCCTCAAGTTCCAGGTCACCACATGAGGCTCCTTCCAGAGGGCTGGCCCAACACAGCTCTCCAGGTCCACTTGAGTGGCTCCTGGGGCCAAGAAATAACTTGAAGGGATCTCTCACACCTAGGAGACTTGGCTTACTGCATTTCCTTTTGCATCCTTTACTTTACTTTAAACTGACCACTCAGGCATTTCCCTGTGAATTTAAAGTGACCCACACCCTGTTCCCTTGTATTATCCTGCTAGTTGCTTCCTCCTGCCTGACTCTTTATTCTTGCCTCCCATGATCCAGGAATGGAAGACGGCCCTCTGCACTCATTGTGCCCTCCCTGCCCGGGATCTCTAACCAGTAAATCTTGGAGTTAGTTGTGGTGGTATATTGAACTTGCACCTTCCATCTGAACAGCCAGGGGCTATCCCAAGGCTAAATTTTACCCAGGACACCATAGGGAACACAAGTTCAGGTTCCTGATGCCAGAATGATGGTTAGGCAGGCATAAACTACACGTAGGTCAAACAATGGCCACAAGGGTGTCTGCCAGTATAAACAAGTTTCCTGCGTGAGGAAACCCCTGGCCATGGGTCAGACAACTAGGCATGCGGCCATCCCCCAGGGAAAAGAAGTATCCCGTGAAAGGCACACTGTAAACACCCACATCCAGCTCCCCTTAATTTCCCGTTGGGGCAGGGTCACTAGCTGCTCTGGTACTGGAACCCTAAGTTAGCTGGGGGCTCTCAAACCAGCCCCTAATCAGGGGTCCCCATGAACCAAACCAATGAAACTTGAATAAATCAAAGAATGAGACAGACCAGGAATCTACCCATTTTAACCAGACAGCCTGTTTATTCTATTTATCTATTTGCAAAAACAAGTGTTAGCAACTATTCAGGTTCTTCCCTGTTCGTCTAGTAAGTAGCAATTCTATAATATTATCTAGTATCCCAAGACAGAGTTAAAACAGGGACAAGTGGATCTAGAAGTCTGACTCTATAAAAGGGACCACTGGCACAAATTGAACAAAGAGTTGCATTAGGGATGTTGCTGAAGTTAGCTATTGGGTGAATTAAAGGATCCCTTAGGGTGTGTAAAGATCTGGGTTTGGCATGACAGATCCAAAATTCTGCAGAAGCTACTGATTGTAAAATGCTAACTATAGTCGACCCCTGAACAGCACAGATTTGGACTGTGTAGGTCCATGTATAGGCAAATTTTCTTCCACTTATGAGACAGCAGGTCCTACCCTTCCTCTCCCTCCTCCTCCTCAGCCAATTTTACATAAAGACAATGAGGAGGAAGACCTTCATGGTGATCTACTTCCACTTAGTAAATATATTTTCTCTTCCTTATGATTTTCTTAATATTTTATTTTCTCTAGCTTACTTGATAAGAATACAGTATATGATACAACAGACACAACGTGTTAATCGGTTGTGTGTTTTATTGGTAAGGTTTCCAGTCAACAGTAGACTATTAGTAGTTAAGTTTTGGGAGAATTGTTATAAAAGTTATATGTGGATTTCTGACCACAGGGGGTTGGCAACCCAACCCCTGTGTCGTTGGGGTAGACTAAACACTGTTATGCTGCCAAATGAAAGAGGTAGGTATAAGCAACAAAAAATTAAGAGGAATAAGGGTATCATTGTGATAGGGGGTCTGGTTCTGAAGTCATCAACTTCTTGTTCTCGTTTGCACTTTCAATGTATCTCCTTATGGCTTTGGACATTTTGGTGAACTCTCTGAGTGGCCCACACACCAGGCATGAGGGCTGCCCCTTGAAGTTTACATTGAATTGTCCAGCTCCAGCTTATATGGTGTCAGGAACAGAGCAGTTCATGTTCTGAGTTGCAGAGTCGTAGGCAGATATTGGAAAAAAGCTAGACAAATTCAGAATCAAGCACAGTCTTCATACAGATAAAAGTCAAGAACTATTAACAGGGCTAGACTCTAATAACAGGTGTACCATAGTTTTTCTTCTGAAACATGATTTTTCTCTCTTTACTCATCTCCATTTCTACCAAAGATAATCAGAGTAAGACTAATTTCTTTGCAAAATAAGTTTAGTCTCATCAAACATGGCCTAATTATTGAGTATAGAAAGAATATTGACTAGCAAACTTGGGCTCTTTTTCAGTTTGCTTTGCTTGAATTTTTGTCAAGGAATCCCAGATTGGACTTTAAAAAGGCTCTTGAAGCTAGGAAAACAAACCAAAGCAGACTTCAGACTTCACCTGCAGTACCTATATATTTGGGTGAATTCCTCTCTTCTCAAAGTTACTCAAATATTTTGAGGTTCCTGGGCCTGCCAGGAAGTGACATTTTTCTCACTTTAAGGTTGAAAGCACTTGAAGCCAGGAATTCTATGTACATTCTTACATATGGCATCCCATTGGAAGACTTGTTAATACAACCAGTATTTCTAATAAGTATCCTGCTATCAAATGATTATTGAATTTATGAAAATAACTATGCTGCCATAGTTATAAGAATACTCACAAATAGTTTCCAAATTCTGGAGAAATCAAATAGAGAGAAAAAGTAAATGATTCAATTTTTGTTCACAAAATTCTACTTTACCGAATTGCTGTAAGCTAGAGATACCTCAAAAGAAAAAGTTCCCTTAAATCTGGAAAGGAAAACATTAAAATAAAGAATTTGCAAAATTTAAAAATAAAAAGACATAAAAACATTACCCTCATCAGTTTATTTAGTCCTGTTTATTTAATTCTTATTCTGTTTGATTTTAGGATAGCCATTTTATGAAACCATCAGTTTCTTCATTAGAGTTCTAGACATTGTTACCGAGATCAAATGGTATGATCTTAAACTTATCAGAAACCTGTACTTATCAGAGTCCTTTCTATAAATCTCCTTGAACAAATGAAGCACTTTAAGATTATGGTCACTCACAAATGTCTTCAGAAAACAATTAACTGTGGGTGACAAGACTTAGAATAGCCATGGTTAAAAATCTGATAACAGTTCATGATAATAATGACACAATTAAGAAGGAAATTTCTTTCAGAGGCACACAACATTTTAACATAATGGCCAAAATTATGACTCATAAGGTATCAGATTTCTAGGAATGTCATACAGTTTCTGGAAGACATGTTCATAACACCCATAAAAATATAACTAAGAAGGTTAAACATAATTTGTTATTTGACAATGATTCCCATAGCATTTAACATATCAAAAAAGCCTAATTGGTTTAGTCTCTCTCTTCCTTTCAGAAGTGCCAGCAGCCAATCATGATCAAAACTCTGAGAACACTAAAAGTATAAAGGAACTTAAACTGATATGGGACATCCACAAAAACCTAGAGCAAACATCAAACTTTATAGTGAAAGATAGAATGCTGTAAAGGAAAATAAAATTCCCGGATGCTCTAAATTTATTATGTTAAGGGGGAAGTTAAGCCCTGGAGACCAAGTCATGTAGCATGTTTGCAATTCTGCCTCTTAGATTATAGAGTAACTCTCTTCCACATTGTTCTTGTTCTGTAAATGATGAAGAGAGACCAGAAAACAGAACTTCCCCCTTCTAATCACTGATCTTTTGCTATAGATTAACTGCCTCCTTTATTGTCCCGTAGCTAACCCAGACCAGATGGCACTCAAGACCCTGTGACTGTTACATCTTCTGTGTGGAACATTATGTATATCTTTCTGGAAAGAAAAAGACCACCTCGATTAATCAGATCATTGTAACTATGCATCAAGTCTTACTTAGAAAAATGGTGAAATTCTGTTAAGCTTCCCTGAACTTTTGCAACAGAGCTAAAGGGCTGAGAAAGGGCAAAATGTATTAAGAGTTGTCTGTTTAACTGCCCCACCCACCATTTCTAGGAATTAAAACCTGCATTCTTGCCCAAGGCCAGTAATCAAAGGGGCAGAAAAATATTCTTTGTTCTTTGTTTTCTAGTATCTTAAACCACAGGTTCAAAGGAACTGTCCAGAGGTCATGAGATCATCTTCACCAGAGATAAGGTCAATGAAAACCACCATCTACAGTTAAACAACAATAGCCCAAAGGCATTACATGTGACACTGTTCATGTAGCCAGCCTAACCTCTGAAAGCCCATCTTTGAAAAGCCCTGCATCACTGCTTAAAGGCAGGGCAGCGGTCTTTCGAGGCACTAGTCTGCTGCCCTCCTCATTTGCTGGCAAATTAATAAACTTCTCTTTCCTTTTCCTCAAACCACTTGTCCTCCTCCTTTGTTCACACTGATTTGGCCTTGGGAACAAGTACCAAACTTTTAGTAACACTCTGTCTATATAAATGATCCCAAACTCCTGCACTTTGAAACACTGACTTCCATTCTTTAGAATCTACTTCCTGGGAAGCCCATCCTCAAAGTTGGCACTTCAGTGAACACTCATTACACTGGATTCTGACCCTTTTGATTATTTCAAGTTGACAGTGCCTTCCCCTGAAGGTCAGAAACAAGGCCAGGATGTACCCTCTTACCATTGCTATTGAACACTGGTAGTGTAGTTATAATGGAATAAGCCAAGAGAAATAAATAAGAGGCATACAGAAGGGAATGGGTTATGTAACACTGTTCTGAGCCTCAGAAGACATGACTGGTCTATGAAGACAATCCCAAGGAAACTGCACAAACTCCTAGAACAAATAAGAGTCTAGCAAGGTCATAAGATATAAGTTCAACACGAAAATCATATTTTTGTATAGCAGAAATAAAAATTGAAAGTTTCTATTGTCATTTCTTCAATAGAATAATAAAAGAATCAAGCTCACTGATTCTTTCCTTGGCTCTGCCCAATTTACCAATGGGCCCATCAAGGGCATTCTTCATTCCCCATACTGTGTTTTTATTTTTATTTTTTTTTATTTTTAGCATTTCCTTTTGACTCTTTAAGAAAGAGTTTCCATCTTTCTGCTTGCACTACTCATCTGTTCTGGCATATTATCCACTTTTTCCATTACAGCCCTTAGCATATGAATCATAGTTATTTTAAATTCCTGGTGTGATCATTCGAACATCTCTGTCTCCTCTGAGTCTGATTCTGAGGCCCGCTCTGTCTTTTTTTATTATGATTTGATGTTGTTTGTCACAAACTTTTTATTTATTTATTTATTTCATCATATTATGGAGGTACAAATATTGTTAGGGTTACAAATATTGCCCCTATCCCCCCTCCCTCCCCCCGATGTGTCCAATCCCCTGATGGTGTGCATCACACACGTTATGGAAGCATACAACCCTTTCCTCCTCCACCCTACCGCCTGCCCACCACCCGATAAAAAGTTCTGTTTTGATTTTTTTTTTTTTTTTGACATTTTGGTTACATTGTATATCTTTGCCTTTCCCTAAGAAGTGTTAGAGTTATGCCCTTCCCCTCCAAAATACTCGCCACCTCCCTAAGATTGCCCCCCCCCAAATCACTGGTGAGCATTGCCACCATTTGAAAACCATAGTTTTAATCACTCAGTACCAATTTGATGGCAAGTAGATGTAGAGCCAATTTTCCATGTCTTGTGTCGCCTCACTTTGGATAACGGGCTTAAGCTTAATCCAGGATAGCATAAAGGTGCTAGCTCAACGTCATTTATTAGGATTGAGTAATATTCCATTGTGAGGATATACCACATTTTAATTATCCACTCATGAATTGATGGGCTCTTGGGTTGTTTCCATGACCGTGCAATAGTGAATTGTGCTGCTATAAACATTTGGGTGCAGATGTATTTATAATAGAATGTCTTATGCTCTTTTGGGTAGATACCCAACAATGCTATTGCAGGGTCGAATGGAATTTCTATTTCTAGCTGTTTGAGGTATCTCCAAATTCTTTTCCACAAAGGTTGCACTAATTTTCAGTCCCACCAGTAGAGTAGGAGTGTTCCTGTCTCTCCGCATCCTCGCCAGCATTTGTTGTTTTGGGATTTCTTGATATAGGCCATTCTTACTGGGGTTAGGTGGTATCTCATTGTGGTTTTGATTTGCATTTCTCTAAGAATTAGAGAAGTT
>VSMD01068959.1:0-53211 GCA_008750895.1 Mirza zaza
CAGAGTCTCACTTTATTGCCCAGGCTAGAGTGAGTGCCGTGGCGTCAGCCTAGCTCACAGCAACCTCAAACTCCTGGGCTCAAGCAATCCTGCTGCCTCAGCCTCCCAAGTAGCTGGGACTACAGGCATGCGCCACCATGCCCGGCTAATTTTTTCTATATATATTTTAGTTGGCCAATTAATTTCTTTCTATTTATAGTAGAGATGGGGTCTTGCTCTTGCTCAGGCTGGTCTCGAACTCCTGAGCTCAAACGATCTGCCCACCTCGGCCTCCCAGAGAGCTAGGATTACAGGCTTGAGCCACCCCGCCCGGCCTGTATAGTTATAAATTGTTTAAACTTCTCTTTCTCAGCTGGGCGCTGTGGCTCATGCCTGTAATCCCAGCACTCTGGGAGGCCAAAGCGGGAGGATTGCTCAAGGTCAGGAGTTCAAAACCAGCCTGAGCAAGAGCGAGACCCCATCTCTACTAAAAATAGAAAGAAATTAACTGGCCAACTAAAAATGTCTAGAAAAAGTTAGCCGGGCATGGTGTCACATGCCTGTAGTCCTAGCTACTCAGGAAGCTGAGGCAGAAGGATTTCTTGAGCCCAGGAGTTTGAGGTTGCTGTGCGCTAGGTTAACGCCATGGCACTCTAGCCCGGGCAATAGAGTGAGACTCTGTCTTAAAAAATAAATTGAAAATAAAAAAAAAATAAACTTCTCTTTCTCATACCAGACTAAGAGCTCCTCCAGGAAAAAAAAATTTGTCCCACTTCATCTTAGACCCATAAGTGTTGAGTACTGGCATGAACTCAGTAGGTAAGTTTTTTCATAGCCTCCAGATTGCCAGAGGTAAAAAATACACGCACACACACACGTATATAATTGGATGTGTACATGCATAATTTGCTGAAAACTAGTAAAATACTACAGCTCCAAACTTTCTTCCTCAATAAGCACTAATTGAGCACTTCTGTGTCCTATCTAGTGTCCGGAGATGGGGTTTAGAACAGTGAGGGAATAAAAAATATAACCAAGAGGTTTTAGCCAACTGAAACCTCTTCTTGGACAAATGCCTCCAACGCCAGCCATTCCTAGGCTGATGGTGAAGATGTAGCCTCTGCCCTCCAGGCACCTCAGTCTGATGGGAGACATCTGCCCCCATCCTTGGGGAGATGCCGCATGGTTGGGATGGACAAGGCCTGGCCCCAGGCAGCTTCCACCTTCTCACTGGAAACAGAGCAGTCACGGCTCGCAGACTGATCATCCCTATGTACCTGGACTCGGGCTGTGTGGTCAACAGACCACAGCTGCTCCCATTCCCCATACAGGGGCATCTCCTGTTCCCTTTCCCTTACCTGGGGTGGGGAGGAACCCTGGGTCTGAAAGGGAAAACTGCAGCTTTCCCTTCTTTCTTCCCTTCGCATGTTGTTGGGGAACTTGGCAAGCCATTGAGCCCAAATTGAGGGGGCCAAAGGGAGGGTCAGAAGCTCAAGCAGCTGTGGCATTTGGACTGGGAGTCTAGTGTCCCCAGGGGGTGGGAAGCTTCCCAGGAGAAGGGGTGGAGACCAGCTCTGCTCAGTGTCACAGCTCAGAAGAATATGCATGGAGCCTCATTCTCCCCCTTCCCCACACCCTTATCTAATTAGCAGAGAAGTGTAAAAAGTCAGAAATCCTATCTCTTTGTCTTCTGGCATTCTCCAGTCACCTCCACCCCCTCTCCACTCCCTCCTGGCTCTTCCCTGACTCACTCCACAGTCTAAGCAGCCCCTGGAGGCTCAGAGCCCTGCAAGGAGCCTGGAAAGGAAATGTGCAGGAGCCCAGGATTTGGGGAGTTTAGTGAGAGTGCACATTTGGAAAGAAGCACTGGGCCAGGAAACCACCTTTGTTGTAGGGTGACCAGTCATCCGAAGGGCTCTAGACTTTCCTGGTTTTAGCCCTGAAAGCCCCACAGCACGGGAAACTCTCAATCCTGGGGAAACCAGGATGGTGGGATCCACGCTTTCTTGGCCCCGGATCACTGTGTGACCCCGAGCAAGTCCCCTTTCTCTGGGTCTCAGTGGCCTCCTTGTAAAATGGGACTCTACATTAGACACTCTATGGTTCTATGAATGGCGTCTCCGTTTCCCAAAGCTGGGCACAGGAAGGGTGACTCTGATTTATTCTTCATTGATTTTAGCCCCCAGTGCTTGCTAGGACTCCTGGAATCGCATCATAGTAGAACATTAGAGGTGGAAGGGGACTCAGGATTACCTGGTTCTACCTCCTTTCTTGCTCTATGAATACCTCTCCAGAGGTGCCCGCTCTTATTCATTATATCCACTTACACTTTCTGCCAGGTGTTGTAGGTAGATACACACCTTATCTCCTATTCACTAGATACTAAGCTCTTTGATGGCAGATAGCAAGAGTTCAAGCCTTGCATATAACCGAAACAATTATTTGATATTGAATCTCACAGGGAAATCTTTTGCACTTTATCTCACAGTGGCCTAGAGGGAGGACACTGGGCCCCAATGGTGTGCTGAAGATGGTTTGTGCCACTCCTGAGAGCTGCTTGTTATATTTTAGGCACTTTGCAAACTGGTTACATTATTAAAGATTACATTACATAAACTTAAAAAAATTAAAAACAAGGATAAATATTCAAAGTTCATCACCTCCTAATTTTTTTGCTACATTTTATTATCATTTATACTCGAGGTTATTTATATCCATTATATCTATATGATAGGATACTCTATGATATGCTTACTGTACACTTCTTCCCAAGTCCACATTGGTAGTTTGAAGTCAGCCATGGAGGAAATATTTATACCATGAAAATCAGCAAACACTACCAGTTGGGTTCCTGCCACTCCAAAGCCAGTTGTTAATCTTTTACCAACACGACACTGCTTCAGAGAAACCACCACTCCCTCTATCTTGCCAGAGGCTCATCTATCTCCACTGTCATCTTCTGCTCTGGTCTTCAGCTCTAAATTTCCAGCCCTGGAAGAGAGAAACCAATAGTTGGATCATGACTTTAAAATGAATGAGAACAGTCTAGGGGCAGTGGTGCATGCCTGTAATCCCAGCAGTTTGGGAGGCTGAAGCCAGGAGTTCCAAGCTGCAGTGGGCTATCATCATGCTACTGCACTCCAGCCTGGGTGACAGAGGGAGACTCTTGTCTCTAAAAAAAAAGAAAACAGAAACAAAAACTAATGAGATAAGAGATCTGTGGTTAAAGAAATTGATGCACAGATTGGCTAGAAATGATTTAATGATTTGCAGACTCAGAATGAAGGCCCTTGGTCAGTCCAGCACTGACCAAGGGGTCTTATGTAGACACAGACCCCAAAGGACTCTGAAGAAGGCATTGGTTATCCTCTAGGCATCTATCTTCAAGGTCTGCCTAATGGCCAACTGCAGGATTCAAAGATGTATACAATGGTTCCCATGCTCACAGCTGTGGAAGATTTCTGGCCTACAATCACTTCTGGGATTAATAAATTCTGTAAATCTTAAAATTAGCATTACAACATGGAAGAGAGCTGGGAAAGTCTTTAGGAGTCAATTTTCAACATTTTCCCTACTCCTTCACTTTACAGATAAAGAAACTGAGTCCATGTGGTGGTAAATAGCTTGCCAAAGGTCCCACCACAAATTAATGCCCAAAGCCCAGGCTTCCTGAATCTTGGAGCCAAGGACTTTTCTTAAATCCTCAATTTCATTTACAGAAACTATAAGATCTTTAGAAAATCTGAGCAGGAGCAAGCACAGTTTGCACACACAAAAAAAACCTCACTAGCTTCCTCTCTGCTTCCTAGAAAAATAAAAGGATATTTTTTAAAGAATACCAACTAAGTGCCAGCTGCTATGGGGGGCACAGAAGAGTAAGACAATCACTCATGCACAGGGAGTGAATGTGGATCAGTCCCCAAACTCTTTGGGGGGGGGAATCCCTTGGGGCTATCACTAACCCTGTTCTCACCCCCCCCCCCCCCCCCCGTGAGTGGCAGGGAAATCAACCCCACCTTCTTAAGTAGTGAAAGTTAAACGTTAGATTCTTTTTTTTTTTGAGACAGAGTCTCACTTTATTGCCCAGGCTAGAGTGAGTGCCTTGGTGTCAGCCTAGCTCACAGCAACCTCAAACTCCTGGGCTCAAGCAATCCTGCTGCCTCAGCCTCCCAAGTAGCTGGGACTACAGGCATGTGCCACCATGCCCGGCTCATTTTTTCTATATATATATTAGTTGGCCAATTAATTTCTTTCTATTTATAGTAGAGATGGGGTCTCGCTCTTGCTCAGGCTGGTCTTGAACTCCTGAGCTCAAACGATCCGCCCATCTCGGCCTCCCAGAGAGCTAGGATTACAGGCTTAAGCCACCGCACCCGGCCAACGGCCAACGTTAGATTCTTGATTGGGAAAACTAGGAGACAGAGAAAAGGCCACCGAGGCAAACTCAGTGGGCTTTTCCCAAGTCTGAGACACCTCTTCCCACAAGCAGAGAACCCCACAAGCAAGCAGAGGAAGAGAGCTTGCTGAGACTGGGAGGCGGAGCTCTAGTCCATTAAGACCTTCTGTACCCATTTTTCTAGAAAAATGAAACCAAAAAAAGACAAAATAGGAGCCCCAATTTCCTATTATTAGGTTCAACACATCTAAAAGCACTCTATCAAATTTCTATAAAAAATTTCTAAACACTTCCATTTCCATAATGTCACAGAAGGATACAACCAGTTCGCAGACTGACATCAATCCTGGCCCATACTTTGAGGCACTGCCTAAAGAGGCCTGAGGACTCCTTGGGCCCTGGAACTCCTTCGACAGGGTCCTCTGAGCTCCTCTTCCCACCCAAAGCAGGTCTAGGGTGCTGGGAAGTGATCTGGATCACAGGGGAATGAGTCAGAACCCTTACTTCCCGTCTGTGCTTTCCTCTTCACTCCGCCAGCCTTCCTTCCCCAGCCCTAGGACAGAGCTTCACCAACCGAGAGAGACTCCCACCCCTGTCACTGTAGTCCCCAACCCTACCTAACAGTGCCTAGGAGCGGCACAAGTTCTTTCACTCACTTATTTGTTCATTCATCCAGGTACCTTCTTAAGCACTGAGTGAACCTAAAAGATTCCTGCCTAGGAAGCTGAAGTCCTAGTAACAAAGTGGTAGCAAGAAAGAAGGCATTGTCCTTTCAAATACAGCCCAAGGGTTGATTCTCGGGTATATAAGAAGCTAACAAACGGGAGATGTCACCTTCAGATACAGAAGGACAGACCTACTGGGAATGGAGGAAATTTAGCAGAACTTACTTTGCTGTTAATAGAATGTGTGGCAGGGACTGTTGCACTGAAGTGTTTCTGCTCCGAGCCCCCCAGTTCCATCACCTCCAGCCTGCAAGGAGCAGGTAGGGACGTGCACTCACTTATTTGGGGAAATGAGGGTGAGGGGTCCCCCAATGGAGTTCCTCTATGATTACTGACACCTTGGGGAGGAAGGCAGGGCAAAGAGTGGGGTCTTATTGACAGATGAGGACACTGTGGCTCCAGGAAAAGGTGACCTGCCTTCAGGCTTAAGGGCCTAGCCTGCTCCAGCCTACAGGATTCTGAGAAATGGGCCCCCAGGCAGGACGAGGCAAAACTGACTTACAGAGGAAATAAACCTGGAGGGTAGGAGGAAAGCTTCAGGCCCTCTGGGTCTGGGAGGGCAGAGCCGGCCAGGCTGGGCAGGGCGGGGCTTTCCTTGAAGGTTCGGGCCGATCCCTCCCCCCAGATCCCCCATTGGGTCGGTGGCTCCCGCGGCCCTGCCTGTGAGGAGCAAATGAGGAGAGCTGTTGGTTTTTCCCCCTTGGCCATTCAGAATTTTCTCACATAAATACCGAGACAGACCTTGCCCTCTCCTCACTTCCCTGGACTTGGCCCTGAGCTGGAGCTGGTCCCCTGGGGGCGGGATGGCCATGGGGGACCTGCTTATGCTCCGGGTGGCCGTGGGCATATGCTGTGCCGCATTCGGCACCTCGGCCTGGTAAGTCCTCTCCCCGGCCCGCCCTCCCCACCAAGGAAGCCCCCGTTGTCTCACCCCCATTCACCTCTGCCTCGCTTTCTCTCTCTCTGGTAGGTCAGTGAACAATTTCCTGGTAACAGGTCCCAAGGTAGGATGGTCTCCAGCTCCTGTGTTTACCCCCTGGGGTCCTCAGGGGGGGGGGGGACTCTAATGGCGAAGAAAAGAGGGGAGGGGAGACAGCGCCAGACCCCCTCACGCAGCCCAGTCGAGTCCCGCCTGCTCCCCGCACCCCGGGTGACCTGTGTCAGGCGGAGGCTCACAGCCCTTCCCCATGCCAGGCTTATCCGACCTACACCTCCAGCGTGGCGTCGGGCGCCCAGAGTGGCATCGAGGAGTGTAAGTTCCAGTTCGCCTGGGAACGCTGGAACTGCCCTGAGAACGCTCTCCAGCTCTCCACCCACAACAGGCTGAGAAGTGGTGAGTTCGTGTGGGACACGCACCTGTATGCGAGGGTACGTGTGCTTGGAGCATAGGTTTATGTGTGACGTGTCTGTGTGCAGCGAAATGACAACGTCACCAGGGATCTGCTGACCTGCCATTTCCTTGCCGCGCGACCCTGAGTGGATCGCTTCCCCTCTCTCGACCCCGGATTTGTCATTCGGGTCAGCGTCCAGCTCCGTGTAGCTCACCGGAAGTCTCCTATGGGTTGAATAAGGTGAATACGGACTGTCTCTACACAAATATAAGAAATCACTCTATTTTTTTAAAGCGCGTATTTGTGTGTTTGTACACACTTGTTTTGCACTGATTTGCATGAAATAAAAATGAGGAAAGGGCTGTGTTTGCAGTTTCACATCTGTCAGCTGTCATTTTTTTTTTTTTTTTTTTTTTGAGACAGAGTCTTACTCTGTTGCCTGGGCTAGAGTGCCATAGCTCACAGCAACCTTAAACTCCTGGGCTCAAGCGATCCTTCTGCCTCAGCCTCCCAAGTAGCTGAGACTACAGGCTTGCGCCACCATGCCTGGCTAATTTTTTCTATACATTTTAAGTCGGCCAATTAATTTCTTTCTATTTTTAGTAGAGAAGGGGTCTTGCTCTTTTTTTTTTTTTTTTTTTTGGTAGTAAAATGCTGTTTATTTTGAGCATCTGGGTGCAGATGTGTGGAGGTAGAAAAAGCCATCCAGGAGAGAAAAGGGGAAAGCCTGGAGTTTTATAGAGAGTTTTTCTGGGGGGAGTAAATAAATTCTTCTCAAACAACAATAAGGAAAGTAAGTTCCCCTTTTGGGGGTCTTGCTCTTGTTCAAGCTGGTTTCCAACTCCTGACCTTGAGCGATTCTCCCCCCTCGGCCTCCCAGAGTACTAGGATTACAGGCGTGAGCTACTGCACCCAGCCTGTCAGCTGTCAAAAAAGAACAGAAAGGCTGAGAGATCGCACTGAGCTGTGCCTCAGGTGGGGTGTGTGTGTGTGTGTGTGTGTGTGTGTGTGTGTGTGCACGTGTGTGGACATGCACCCATGTAGCCTTTTGTAACTGTGTGCAGTAGTTTGCATAAAAGTCATTTTTGAAGAAACAATAGAGTGTTGCCTGAGAAGAGTTGGGGAGAATAGAGTAAAGAAGATGGGGACAGAAAGAAATACCTTATCATGGCGTGTACAGGTAGAATAGAGAGTGTGAGGAAGTGAAATATGACAATGTAAAGAACAGTAAGGTAAGAGCTCAGTAAGTAACAGCCACAATCATTATGACTATTACACAGCCTAGCTTCGTGGTCAGAATGAAGCAAATGTCTTTCTTTCCTAAGCCAGTCTCATGGCCCTGAGTCTCACTGCTTGAGGCCCAGCAGCAGTAGCTAGGGGACAGAGGTCTAGACTGGACTCCAGGAGAGCAGGGTCCTAGTCCCGGCACCACAGATGGAAAGTGGTGGTCTCGTTGTTCTCTGTCTGGGTTTTACTTTCCCTGCCTGTTGTATGGGGTTGCCCATTCCTGCCTGGACGATATAAAGAGGCTGCAAGGACACGCATGGTTTTCTCAAGTAGAAGAGCAGCCTCTTAAACCCAAAGGAGGCAGGGAAAAGGGGAGAGAAACAGCATCGTTGTTCCAGAGCCTCTGCTTTGGGTCAGCAGGTTCCTAGTTTCCATTCAGTCCCCTCTTTCTCTCCAAAGCTACCAGAGAAACGTCCTTCATCCATGCGATCACCTCCGCTGGAATCATGCACACCATCACCAAGAACTGCAGTATGGGTGACTTTGAAAACTGTGGCTGTGATGAATCAAAAAATGGAAAAACAGGTAAGTTGGGCTTTCCGATTGGGGTGGAAGAGGTGAGGGGCTGCAGAGCTGAGCGCAGACTAAAGTCCTTCAGGGAAAGTCTGAGGGACAGGGTTTCCTCAAAGCCCTACACTCCAACAGCTCTTTCAATTGTGGGATATGCTGGACCTAGACTCGCCTATGCGTTGCGCCTGGGTCCACGAGTCCAGGGGTTATCAAGAAACTCTAAAACTAACCAGATGACTAGGAACGGGAAGGCCAGAGTTCAAAGCTATCTTTGGTATTCCAGGTTTGGAATGACTCATCTATAATCCAGAGCTACTCACCAATTTGCAGACCACCTACGAGACATACAAATGTACCACTAATGAGGGAGGAGGTGGCTCTAATAAGACTATTGTAGAGGCCAGGCATGGCGGTGCACAGTCTATAATCCTAGCACTTTGGGGAGCCAGGCAAGGACTGCTTGAGGCCAGGAGTTTGAGATCAGCCCGAGCAACATAAGCAAGATTCCATCTCTAAAAACAATAGAAAGGGTGGCTCACGCCTGTAATCCTAGCACTCTGGGAGGCCAAGGTGGGCAGATTGCTCAAGGCCAGGAGTTCGAAACCAGCCTGAGCAAGAGTGAGACCTCATCTCTACTATAAATAGAAAGAAATTAATTGGCCAACTAATATATAGAGAAAAAAAATAAATTAGCCGGGCATGGTGGCACATGCCTGTAGTCCCAGCTACTTAGGAGGCTGACGCTGAAGGATCGCTTGAGCCCAGGAGTTTGAGGTTGCTGTGAGCTAGGCTGACACCACAACACTCACTCTAGCCTGGGCAACAAAGCGAGACTCTGCCTCAAATAAATAAATAAATAAAAACAGTAGAAAGATTAGACAGGTGTGGTGGCACATGCCTGTAGTCCCAGCTACTGGGAAGACTGAGGCACTAGAAAAAAAAGAAAAGACAAAAAAAAAAAACACTATGTAGAATAATAGTGCAGAATTCCAGAGTGTTTGAGCTATAATGAACCTTTAAGATCATTAAGGCTAACCGCACTGTGCCTACTTACACTGTGGGTATCAGAGACTGCCTAGAGCTGGGAAGTGCCTACAGGGTGGGCAGTTGGCTTTGGGAACAGGACTTCCCTCCCTCCCACCCCAAGCACCTCCATTTCCCTGTCTCACCTTCAACAACAGCTTTACAAAAAAAGTCTCTTCCCCTGAGACTCAGCGGGGAGCTGTGTGCAGAACTTATTCTTTCCTTATGTGTAGGAGGCCATGGCTGGATCTGGGGAGGCTGCAGCGACAATGTGGAATTTGGGGAAAGGATCTCCAAACTCTTTGTGGACAGTTTGGAGAAGGGGAAGGATGCCAGAGCCCTGATGAATCTTCACAACAACAGGGCCGGCAGGCTGGTGGGTATAGGAGTTGGCTGGTATTGGCAACGGCTTCACATCTGCACAGCCCTTCTCAACTTACCAAGAGCTATCTCCTACCTATGTCTTATCCTCACACCCAACAGGACTGAGACAGCTGCCCCGATTCTCTGGATAACAAAGCCAGTTAAGTATGAGCCAAGTGTCTTGTCCAAGGCAATACAACTAATACGTGTCAGAAAAGGCAATGAATCTAGATCTTCTAGTCTAGTTCTCTTATCTCTAAATCTTAAGCTGTGCCCTGCCACAGGCTTTCTGAGAACACAGAACAATACAGAATCAAGGCCATGCTTCCGAGACTTAGATTTTTAATTACTTCAACTGCATGTCCTAGGAAATTTACAGAGAATTGTTGTCTAGTCTTGTGTCCTAAAGTCTGTCTGGACTGTGAGGAATTGGGACTGATCTAGGCTTCTCTGGAGGGTCTATTCTCCCCTAAGACTTCTGGTGGGGTGGCAATCTCTGGAGTATTCTGAACTCAGATCTGGAAGCAACTTGGATTTAGAGCCAAGAGCATAGAAATTTCCCTGTGAATCTATACCTAGATGTCCTGGTTGCCCAGTGAAAGGTGAAAAGGCTTTTTAGGCAAGTATAACCATGGGTAATTAATTGCCTTGCAGGTATAGAGGTTCAGACTCAAGGAGCCTCCTCCCCTTTGAGCAGGGGCCAAAGGACAAATCTAGACCCCCACAAATACTCTAGTTCCCAGCTTGAAGACAATAACAGTGGCAATGATCATATTTTCCTTTATAATTTACAATGTACTTTCTGGATCATTATTTTATTCAATTCTTCTTCCAACTGGGCAGATAGAGAAACAAGCTCAGTAAGTGATGGAGTCGGGCCTGGTGCCTAAGTTTCTAGACTCCAGTACCCTTGTCAACACTTGCCTGGCTCTCCATCGCAACCACCCAGGGAAGCTTTACGATCTCCAGGAGCAGGCCCTTAGCCCCCTGAACATTCTCCTTGAGCAGATCTGAGGTAGGGTCCAGGAATAAATATTTTTCATAAGCTTCCCCAATAATTCTGCTGCTCCTTCGAAGTTAAAAAGCACAGCTCCAAAATATTCCATTTAATCGCTAGCCTTTGGTCTTCCCTACCCAGAGCCATTCTTCCTTTTGTGTCCTCTCTCCGTGAAGGCAGTGAGAGCCACCATGAAAAGGACCTGCAAATGTCACGGCATCTCGGGGAGCTGCAGCATCCAGACGTGCTGGCTGCAGCTGGCTGACTTCCGGGAGATGGGAGACTACCTAAAGGCCAAGTACAACCGGGCGCTAAAGATTGAGATGGATAAGCGGTGGCTGAGAGCTGGGAACAGCGCCGAGGGCCACTGGGCGCCCACGGAGGCCTTCCTTCCTAGCTCGGAGGCTGAGCTGATCTTTTTGGAAGAATCGCCGGATTACTGTACCCGCAATTCCAGCCTGGGCATCTACGGCACAGAGGGCCGAGAGTGCCTGCAGAACAGCCACAACACTTCCAGGTGGGAGCAACATAGCTGTGGGAACCTGTGCACCGAGTGTGGGCTGCAGGTGGAAGAGAGAAGAACCGAGGCCACGAGCAGCTGTAACTGTAAATTCCAGTGGTGTTGCACGGTCAAGTGTGACCAGTGCAGGCACGTGGTGAACAAGTACTACTGCACACGCTCCCCGGCTGGTCCCCTGGGGAAGGGAAGTGCCTGATAGCACCCCACGGGAACTCACCTGATCAGATGATGTTGGTAGAAGGGGACACAGCTTCTCTTTTGGAGAGAGTAGATTGGAAAACAACTGGAAAATCATAGGGTTGGTCTGTAATCCTCATATCTGCTATATATGAGAAAATGAAGGCCCAAGATTATATAGCATATTCTTGGCAGACCTGAAATTGGAACCTGGGCCTCCTGACTTGGACAGACTCCGTTTAATCTTTTCTGCAAGTTAGTTTCTGGTCTTTGTTCCTGTACTTAAGCAGCTTGCTAAAGGCAGGGGGGGGGGGGTTGGTTTGGGGCTCGTATCTAGAGGGACCTTCAAAGTATTTGTTCCTTTAAGTTTCAGACCATGTCCAACTCAGCTATGCTACTGGGAATCAGAGAGAATAGAAGCAAAACATGAAAGAATTCTGTCCAGACACATGAAGGAGCAACCTTCCCCCATTCTGTCTAGCTCCAGAATGACTAACTACAAATCTATGCAGATAATATGAGGCAAAGACCACATATCTGCCTATTGGGAGGGTTTTAGAGTGTTAGATGTTAGATTTTTCACCTGAGCATGCACTTTTGAAAAGTTCTCCCCACCCAGGACTAGAGAAACCCGGACCCAACATAACCTGAGGACTTTTCCAGCTCATAAACCATCTCTGGAGCCATGGAAAGGGAATGGTCATAGTAAGTGGACAGGTGACTAAGACTTATCCAGAGGTCCCACAAGAGGGATTTTCCCCCAGAGAGCTATAAAACGACACCGTTTTGTTATTTTCCCAGATTGGGAACTCAACTTCATTTTGGGGGGGTTTAGAAATATCCAACGCCCTTTTATTTTTAATATTTGACAGTTAATAAAGTTGAGACCCAGACACTGGCCAATAGGAAAGCAACATAGACTCCCAGATATAGAAGGTATTATTTTAATGCAAACTAAGCAACTTGGGGAATAAGGAAGCTCTTTGAACTTGGACCATATTCAAAGTGTGTTTGCTCTCCTAACTTGGGCTTCCTGGGGTGTCCGTACACCAAGACCTGGGCCCCAGGGCAAGAGACTGGGAGAGTTGTGGATTCTACCTTCCTCCATTTGCACTTCTACATTTTCCAATGGTAATCCTTGGAGGAGGGGTAGTTTCCCATAAAGAGAGCCAGGAGGCTCAGCCACTGGTCTCCTAACTTTGAATATCTCAGCCTCTAGGGACTCTTCCCTGTCTGCTAGGCCCAGCACCCTGCAGGGAGGAGGTATGTTGAATAAACAAGTAAAATGATCACCAAGAATGGGGAGACACCCACAGTTTATATTGTTTTAAATTAGAAAACAATTTAAATGTTCAATGATAGGATAAACTAGTTAAATCACAATGTTTAAAGAGTGGAATATTAACCCCTAAAATAATATTCTTTAGAAATAGTAACATAGAAAACACATGATATAATTAAGTGAACAAAGTTGATCACAAAACAGCATATTTAGGGCTAATCCAATTTTGTTTTAAAAAATAAAAGAATATTTGCCATCATGTAATACCAAAACAGAGTGGTTTATTTTCCTTTTTTTTTTTGTATCTGTATTTTTACATTTGCCTACAATAAATATTTTCATCCTCAGAAAGAATTAATGTGGTTTTAGTGTTTTTTGTTTTTTTCTAGTGTAAAGAAAGATAAATGTTCATTAGGAAAGTTGGCATCTCAAAAGAAACCATAGTCAGATCCCTTGAAGTTTCACTCTGGTCTCTATAAATTCTAGTGCATTTAAAACTACCACATAGGCCAGGTGCAGTGGCTCACACCTGTAATCCTAGCACTCTGGGAGATTGAGGCAGGAGAATCACATGAGTTTGAGGTTGCAGTGAGCTACGATGAGGCCACTGCACTCTACCTAGGGCGACAGAGCAAGACTCTGTCTCAAAAAAATAAAAATAATAAAACTACCACAGATGTTAGAGAACAGAGACAATGAGAAGTTCTATAAAGGTCAACCTATGTCAAGGAAGTGGAAGATTTCCTCTATGTTCTTCCTTCAAAGGAAGGCTAAAAAACCACACTCCTGCAGTGACAAAGAAAGTGTGTGTGGTGTGCGCCTGTGTGATGGCGTGGGAGGAGGAATGGGAGAAACACTATCTAAGGGTGAAAATTGTGGTAAAGAAATAGGCAACCAAAAGAAAAGATTATTTCCCTGGGGCTCAGAGAAAAAACAAAACATAAAATTATATGGCCCTGAGCTTAAACCCTCAATAAATATAGATGTCAAAGTACTCACCTTGAAACTTTAGTTGTGACACTCTGCTAGGGAGATGAACAAACTGAATTTTCTCCCTGCGTACCTTAACTGAATCTCCATCCAGAGAATCAGGGCAACTGATGCTTTGACATTTTCCCTAGGACTTTGCTGACTTATCCAAATAATCTTAGGGGCGATTTTCAGGAAAAAAACCACCCCTGCTGCCTTGTTCAAATGCTCATTCCAAGACAACAAGCCTTGTGTTTACTGTGGGATTATATCACAGTTTTCACTAAGAAAGGCCAAAACAACAGGAATTCCATTAAAAGTTTGCCTACTTTCCCAAAAAGCTCATAGTCCCCTACTCTCTTCTCCTTCCAGCCTCTTTCATCCTCATCCATCTTACCTTCAGAGCAATCAATCTTCCTACATGGACCCTGGACCAGAAACTAAAGGAATTTGGATTTCTCTACATCCATCACTTTGCTGTCAGGGATTCATTCTAAGGCAATACAGCTTCATTCAGATTCATTAGTTACAACCCTACATCCCTTCCCTTTTGGTTCATCCTTAACAAGCTGGCTATCGTTAAGGAGACAGAATAGTAAAACCCCCTGTGTTCGATAGGTTCAGGGCCCAGGAAAGACAGATTGGCCACAATCTGGGGTGGATCTTGCAAGCCTGCTGAAAGAGGAATCATCTCAATGAGGAAAACCTGTCCATGAGCCTATTTGCACAGCTCAGTAAATCCAGGTCCTACATCACTTCCCCTGGAGAATAGAATTCTTTCTCAGTCTACATTAGAAAGGAAAACGTGCTTGTGGGGCCCCTACACAGCTTTTTCTCCCTCGCCTTCTTCTCTTCTTCCATGTTCTTCCCATCTGAACTTTGATGTGGGCAGAATTAGGGACTTCTAAGAAAACCCAGGGTCTCCTGTGGTTCCTTGCCAATCTGCTCAGGCTTGCTGGTGCATGGGAGAACTAGAGTGGAAAGAAGTAATTGAGCACCTACTAATTGTAAGGTGTTTAATAAATATTATCTGCTTCGATTCTCAGAACAATCCAACTAAAGAGCTACCGTTATTCCTCTCCTACTACTGAGGAAACTGTGGCTCAGAGAGGTTAGGCACTCCGACCTAAAGTTAAATACAGGAGGAGAGTGGGGGTTTGAATTCAGGCCTGCCACCTCGTAAATCCACACTCTTTCTTTCACACCACTAATGCTCTGGGAGCACAGCGACCTCTGGCAACATTCTTAGCCATCGTGACAGTTTTGTTGAATGACTACCATTCATATGCAGTGAAAGGTGTCCTCTCCTCCCACTCCTGCAAGTAAGAGAGTCATATTTCCCAGCCCTGCTCCAGAATGAAGAAACCTAACTTTTGATTTGCAAAGACCTTCTTTAGAATGATAAAGCAGATAGCCTGGTTCCTGCTGACTTGGGAGGGCAGAATCCTGGTTCTCTAGGGAGTACTCAAAGAAAAGGGCTAACCATTGTGGTCTACATTAGAGGTCAAAGTTTCAAGAGGAAATGTCAAAGGAGGGGTGTTTATTTTAGAGAATGGAGGAAGGAAAAGAGGGTCCAGAGTAAGTTTCTAGCCCCAAATCACAAACTACTCATAATCCTCATTGATGACAAAAGACAGTGACCCAGGGCCCAGATGAAGATGTTCTGGCTGGGGGAAAATGAAATAAAAGCGAGGACCAGAACAAAGGCTTCCAGGAGAGGTTAAAGACCTTTGGGTAGTAACAGAGGTCTAAACTACCTAATCCTGCTGCATTTCCTACCACTGGAGGAAAGTGGGGCCTGGAGAAGGAAAGCATCCTTCCCAGTATCCCCTGTGAGATAGCAAAGGAGCTAAGACTAGTCTCTAGGTCATGGACAGTCTTCATGGCTGGTGCTCTGCCTGCCCAACTAGGCTGCCCTTCTCAGGCACCATCAGGAAAGGGATGTGTGAGGGAATTCGAAAGGACTCTGGGAGGCCTCGGACTGCACTTGGTCAGCAAGGGACTAGGGGAGATTAGGAGGAGGGGACATGGGGATGTGGGTAGGAAGCAGATGGGATGTGGGTGGAGAAAGGCCTGGTGTTGCACCAGGTGCCAAAGCTCATTTCCACATTCCTCTCAGAATCTCAGGTACCCATGCAGACCTGTGATGGGACTCAGTGATCTTGAGAAGGTCCCTTGCCATGTCTCTGCCAGGAGCTTCTTCAATCTACAAGAGATCACTTGATTCAGCCACCTACTTCTTAATAGAAGAGCTCCTAATCCAGAACCAAAGGAAGAGGAGCACACTGTACACCCTACTTTGAAAGACTGTCATGGAAGGGGAAGACAGTCCTTCTCTACCTTGGACAAAGTACTTGCCAGGACATTTGCTCATGTCTGTCCTGAATTAGCACTGCTCTATCTTAAGCCTGCCATCTTGTAGAACATCATATTGTGGAATCAAGGCCTTTAAATATGCCTGTTCTTCAAAAGAAACAATCCCACTTACTTTAGTTTTTCACTAGTTGTCTCTTTTTCCTAGACTATCCTCAGATATACTGACTTTGGGTTTCTGTGAGGAGTTAGATAGGCCATGAGTCAGATGCCCTTCTCAAGCCTCAACCGCCATCACCTCTTTCCCTTATGTATCTGAAGATCTATTTACTCTCGGCCATCACAGAGCTTTGATTGCCCCACTTGCATTTCTCCATAGCTGAAGTTCATTTCCAACCCCTTTCATCCCAAGCAAATAACATTAATGTCCAGCTCCATCAGCTGGGATTGGACCAGCAGAGTGTCCTCAACCCTCATGGTCCTTCTGTGGGGGTGGGGTAGCCAGGGGGCAGAAGGCTTGTAGTAGTAGGGGGACCAAAACAGGAAACTGACAGGCCATCCAATCCCAAGAGTCACAACTTGGTACCTGAGCTGCTGTTGTGTGACTCTTTTTGCCTGGTCTAGCTGTCCTCCTTTTTTTTTTTTTTTTGAGACAGAGTTTCGCTTTGTTGCCCAAGCTAGAGTGAGTGCCGTGGCCTCAGCCTAGCTCACAGCAACCTCAAACTCCTGGGCTCAAGCAATCCTTCTGCCTCAGCCTCCCGAGTAGCTGGGACTATAGGCATGCACCACCATGCCTGGCTAATTTTTTCTATATATATATTAGTTGGCCAATTAATTTCTTTCTATTTATAGTAGAGACGGGGTCTCATTCTTGCTCGAGCTGGTGTCAAGCTCCTGACCTCGAGCAACCCGTCCGCCTCGGCCTCCCAGAGTGCTAGGATTACAGGCGTGAGCCACCGTCCTGGGCCTAGCTGTCCTTTATCAGTCAGGTTCTGGCCTGGCCTAGGGCCTCATTCCCTTCTTTGGAAACTAGATATGCTCCAACTCCAAGCTCCCCTGGACCTCTGCCTTCTCTGCCTTGCCCGAAGTTTAGCCTGCTCTAAAACGTCTCCCTTGTCTGGTGTACTCAGCTTCATCCTATTCTAATTCTTCCGGTGGTGGCTCCTTGCTGTGTTCATGAAAAGCTGTTGTTATATCCCCACATTCTCAGCATTGACCACAGTTTGTCAGCTAGTCTTTTATCCTCCTCCTGATTTTGTTCACTTGGCTACTCAGGTAGAGAGGTGTGTTCAGTAACTTCACTGCTACTGGAAACTTCCTTAGCCTTCTGACTACCCATCAAAGCTATCTTGACATTTTCTAACCCAGGGTTACTTTAACCATTGTTTTCCTCTGCCTATTCTGAAATCTCCCCTCCAGAAGGTTCTCTTAATTATTTTTCTTTTAGAGACAAGGACTCATTCTGCTGCCCAGGCTGGAGTGCACTGGTATGATCATAGTTCACTGCAACCTTGAACTCCTGGATTCAAGCAATCTTCCTGCCTTGGCCTAGGATTATAGGCACAAGCCATTGTACCCAACCAAAATCTCAATTCTTTAGCCTGGCATTTTAAGTCCCCTAAACATGACACAACCTACTGTAAACATTAAAATTACAACTTTTTTCTATGAATAATATAGAATATATTTTCATAAAAATTCAAATAATATAGAATAGACCAAAAAGTGAATAATCACCTTCGCTTCCTTCCTTCCCCAGCCCACTACCCTTCCCAGAGGTAACTGCTCCTAACTTGCTTTTCCAATTTTATCCCTTAATTCCTCAGCTCCAGCTAGACCAGGTTATGACAGTTCCTTGTATACACCAATCCACCTTGACATCTATATCCCAGTTGAGATTATTTCTCTTTCTAAAATACCTTTGCCTTCTCTCCTGCCTCTCCAACTCCAAACACTGCCTTAAGGTGTATCTGCTCCTTGAAGTTGCTTTACATTTATTTGAGAGGATCTATGTATCACTGCCTATGATAGCTAGGCATTATGGGCCTTATGTATATTTATGTCTCAACAATAGAACTGACAAGTCTCTTCCCTGGAGGTAGGACCATGTTACCCATCTTGGTGCCCCTGCAAACCTCTCACAATACTGTGCATGTGGTGGGTGATTAGTGCTCTCCCAGCATAAAACTGATTTTGCCCAAAAGTGGTGTGAGTGCATAGGTCATGGAATCTCAGAGCTGGAGGAGACCCCCTCACCTTGCAGGAGAGGGAAAGCAATTTGCCCAAGGTCATTTGGCTAGGTCAAGATGAGGCTAGGCCGGGCGCGGTGGCTCATGCCTGTAATCCTAGCTCTCTGGGAGGCCGAGGTGGGCGGATCGTTTGAGCTCAGGAGTTCGAGACCAGCCTGAGCAAGAGTGAGACCCCATCTCTACTATAAATAGAAAGAAATTAATTGGCCAACTAATATATATAGAAAAAATTAGCCGGGCATGGTGGCACATGCCTGTGGTCCCAGCTACTTGGGAGGCTGAGGCAGCAGGATTGCTTGAGCCCAGGAGTTTGAGGTTGCTGTGAGCTAGGCTGATGCCACGGCACTCACTCTAGACTGGGCAATAAAGTGAGACTCTGTCTCAAAAAAAAAAAAAAAAAGATGAGGCTAGTTCTCAGGCCTCCTGATTCCAGGTTCAAGTAACCCTTAGGTCCTCTGCTCTGTAGGGCTGCCATACTACTTTGGGGACCAACCAGGTGGGCAATAGGAGAGGTAAATGATGAGGGAGGGGTTGGATTGGCTATGTGATTTAAGGGGAAAAAAGAAAGAAAGAGAAGAACATAGGAGGTTCCTAACCACACCATTACCACATAAGCCCAAGGCAAAGAAGAGTCAGCCCATTTTCGCTTCCACACTACCCCTTACTGGACGTATCCCTTCTCTCTTTCCTTGGTATTTGCCTTAATTCAGCGTCAGCCGAATAAAATTACTGTAGAGCACAGAGCCAGAACCATGTTGGCTCTCAGTGGGCCACCATAGGAAGTTTGAATTTTGTTCTGCAGAAATGGGAAGCCATTAAAAGCCATTTGAACCAAAATCCATACTGGCTGCTGTATGGGAAATGGACTAGAGAGGGGCAAAAGTAAAAGCCCGAAGGCAAGGAGACAATTGTGTTAGTCCAGGCAAGAGCGATGGTGGCTTGAACTAGGTACAGTAGGGACTGAGGAAACAGAGAGAAAAACGACGAGCAGTATGTAGGAAAGAAGAATAGTTAAAATTTGCTGATGAATTAGATATGGTAGGTGAGAGAAGGGGAGGAATCTAGTATGATTCCCAGTTTTCTAACCTTAGTAACTGAATGGAGGTGGTGCCATTTATGGACACAGACAAAATTAGGGGAAACCAGGTTGAGACTAATGGTAAGATGGGAATCAAGAATTCTATTTAAGCATGTTAACTTTGCAATTTATCTGAGACATTCAAATGGAGATATCGAGCAAGCAACTGGCTAACAAGTCTAGGAAATCTGGCTAAATAAATTAGAGAAGAAATTTGTGATGGAGATGCAAACTGGGGAATCATCAAAATAGAAATAGTTTCTGAAGCCATAGGAGTAAATGAGATTTCCAAGGAAGAAGAGTTGAAAGTAAAGGGAAGAGGTACAGGTTCACGTCCTAAGAAACACCGTATCTTTCCCATTGGTGTCAACAAGCATCCAATGAGAAATCTGAGCAACTAAATCTCTTCCTGATTCTGGGACTGGGTAGTTACAGACTTGCTGGCAGGTAGGGGAATAGATGAGCCAAGCTTTGAGAGGTGCCTTCCCATCAGTTTATTCATTCACTGGGTTATGGATCTGGGACTATGCCAGACCCATGCTGGTACCTGCTTGGTACATAAAAATGAAAAGACTATAACATAATGAAGGGACTATAAAAATAGTCCCTCTCAATCAAGAAGGCATGCTCGCCTGTGCCCATAACAATGTAATGTGAGAACCATTCTAATGGAGGTGTGCACAGGGGCAGTAGAACTCAGGAATGAAAGCAATCAACATTGCCCAGCCCAGAATTGAAGCAAAACTCACTTAAGTAGTGACAGGAGTTGAACATTACAAGGGTGCTCTGAAGCCAGAATGGATTTTTGCTCTTTGTTTGTTTATTTCTGTGTTGTTTTGTTTTAAAACAAATATTGTGTTTCCTAGGAAAAAAGGTAAAATCATGACAGGTTGGTGGGGGCAAAAAGGAGGCTTTTGGGTCTCTGATCATTGACAACAGAGAACAGCCTTTCCAGTGAGCCTTAATGAATCAGGTGTGGTATGGGGGTGGGAGTTAGAGGAAAAAGTGGAAGAAGAGAGTGGTTTATTGCTGTTCACAAAAAAAGCAATAAAATACTTTGCCCTGAGCTGCATAAGAGTCATAATTGGCATGATAAACTATCATTTAACATGAGGAGGAAATTGAAGTTTCATTTCCTTGCTTTTGTGGCACCCCTTGAATTGAGTTGATGACACCATTCAGTCAGTCAGCATGAGGCCTGCTTTACCAATTTTGTTTTGCAAAACAAAGCCAGTCACGGTCAAACTCAGTTGGTCAATTCCACAGATTAACATGAGAGGCCCCAGGAAAGCAAGGCAGCTGGGATAGCTCTGGCTGGGAAACCATGGGTTAATTCCAGGCCAGTTTGGCAGGGAGCTTCATAAGATCTTTTAGGACCCTGGTACCCTCCCACTCCTCACACCTCCAAGAGCTTCCCACACTCCTCAGTGCAGTGTCCTGGGGTTGATTCTAAATAATCTCCTGAGTTTAAAGGACAGGTCTAGGTTGAGGGTCTAGAAGCATTTCCCCATGTTTTATAATCCTTATAATCTTATAATCCTCAGCTCAATTTCTATAGAACCAGGCTGGGTAGCATGGTGTGGCATAAAAAATCTGGCTGGAATCTATAACAGCACAAACAGGACAACAAAATTTTAAGAGACAAGAATACAAAATTTGGCCGGGCGCAGTGGCTCAAGCCTGTAATCCTAGCTCTCTGGGAGGCCGAGGTGGGCGGATCATTTGAGCTCAGGAGTTCGAGACCAGCCTGAGCAAGAGCGAGACCCCATCTCTACTATAAATAGAAAGATATTAATTGGCCAACTAATATATATAGAAAAAATTAGCCGGGCATGGTGGCACATGCCTGTAGTCCCAGCTACTCGGGAGGCTGAGCCAGCAGGATTGCTTGAGCCCAGGAGTTTGAGGTTGCTGTGAGCTAGGCTGACGCCACGGCACTCACTCTAGCCTGGGCAACAAAGTGAGACTCTGTCTCAAAAAAAAAAAAAAAAAAAAAGAATACAAAATTTCTTTCTAATCTTGGGCTCCAATAGGGACACCTATACAACATAAAGAAAACGGTGAGGATGAAACTATTGTTAAAGCATTACTGAACAAGCCAGGCATTGCTTGTTGCCTCTATGGCTAAGATGTCAGAAAAGAATTATTGATTTTCTTGGAGGATGATCCAAGCCCATTTTTGATTCATTTCCAATATCTAAAAGTTGATAAAAAAACTGAGGTCACTTTTGAATAGAACACAATCTAGAACTCTTCAAAGTTCCCATTTAGCTGAGATAAATTCCATTGTTTCTATCTATCTGAATTCTGATATTTCTGGTAAACACCCCCACCCCAATTCTGCTGATAATACATAAGGACTATCCAAAAGCCAAAAAAAAAAAAAAATGTACCTGCAAATAAAGCTGTCCAAATAATAATGGGATTCATGTACAGTGGCTCACGCCTGTAATCCTAGCACTTTGGGAGGCTGAGGCAGGAGGATTGCTTGAGGCCAGGAGTTGAGAGCAGCCTGAGTGAGAGTGAGACCCCTTCTCTACAAAATACAGAAAAATTAGGCCGGGCACGGTGGCTCACGCCTGTAATCATAGCACTCTGGGAGGCCGAGGCAGGCGGGTTGCTGGAGGTCAGGAGTTCGAAACCAGCCTGAGCAAGAGCGAGACCCCGTCTCTACTATAAATACAAAGAAATTAATTGGCCAACTAATATATATAGAAAAAATTAGCCAGGCATGGTGGCACATGCCTGTAGTCCCAGCTACTTGGGAGGCTGAGGCAGGAGGATTGCTTGAGCCCAGGAGTTTGAGGTTGCTGTGAGCTAGGCTGACGCCACGGCATTCACCCTAGCCTGGGCAATAAAGCGAGACTCTGTCTCAAAAAAAAAAAACAAAAACAAAAAAATAGAAAAATTAGCTGGGCATGGTGGCTCACGCCTATAGTCCCAGCTACTTGGAAGGAAGGTTGAGGCAGGAAGATCACTTGAGCACAGGACTTTGAGTGCACAGGACTTTGTTGCAGTGAGCTATGATGACATCACTGCACTCTAGTCTGGGAGACAGAGCAAAAGTGTCTCAAAAAAAAAAAAAGAGAGAGAGAGAGAGAAAGTAGGGTAGGGTAATATTTTAGTTGGTTGTCTTGCATTTTTCCAAAAGGATTTATTTCTGTAATCTTATGTGATTTATACAATTTAATTTTCAGGAAATCAAGGGAGGCAATCGAGTATTGTGGGAAAAGTGCTGCTGATTTTGCCACAGATTTTACTATAATGCCATGCAAGTCACTTTCTCGGCTTTAAGATCTTTATTATAAAAAACAGGGACTGGGTTAGATTGCATTAGATATTCACAATTATTTTTTCAAATTCTAAAATTCTATTCTGAGCCTCTGAGTTTCTCTATCCTGATAGTTTTGGCCTGTATATGATGCCCCATGCCAATTGCCATACAAGATGAGTTAGAATAAGTTACTTCTGCTTTCCAGAAATTTATAGCCTATAAAATAGCAATAGATGTTTTTGATGTACATATAATCTCTCATGGATAGATTTCACTGATTTGAATTTTGTGCTAAAGGAAGCTTATTTGTATATTTAAAAGGGGGTTGCTATTAAATTAACACCACAAATAAGACTGCAGGTAGAGGTTTTTAACTGCTTATGACAACCACCTTTTCAAGTGCTGCTTCTCAAGGAGCTCCTGGCATAATGACTGGCATTCTGGACATGAGCCTGAAACCTGGATCTAGTTGAGGTTCAGCTGTTAGCTTGACTGTTAGCATGTCTCTTAGCCTCTGAGCCTTGTTGGCTTCAACTATAAATTAGGGTTGGGACCAGGCGTGGTGGTTCATGACTGTAATCCTAGCACTCTGGGAGGCCACGGCGGGAGGATCAATTGACCTCAGGAGTTTGAGACCAGCCTGAGCAACGGCGAGACCCCATCTCTACTAAAAATAGAAAAAATTAACCAGGCGTGATGGCACACATCTGTATTCCCAGCTACTCAAGAGGCTGAGGCAGAAGAATTGCTTGAGCCCAGGAGTTTGAGGTTACTGTGAGCTAGGCTGACACAATGGCACTCTAGCCTGGGGAAAAGAGCAAGACTTTGTCTCAAAAGAAAAAAAAAAGAAAAACCAACAAATACTAGAGGGAAATAATAATAACTAACATTGTTTAGTCTGTGTCAATAGGAACTGGTAGTTACTTTCACATATATTATTACATAGAGTCTTCACAGCAGCCTTGTGAGATGGATACGATCATTATCCCCATTGCAAATATAAGGAAACTGAGACTCAGCAAGATTAAGCAGCTTTTCCCAAGGTCGCAGAGCTAGGAAGTCACGGAGTTACAATAAAATCTGCTTTGCTGCCTCCAAAGGCCAAATGCTAAGCCATTTCATAATGTGCTGGTGAGTACACTACGTCAAGGGAGTATGTTATTAACCGCCAGAAAAGTCAGAATTTAAGTATGAGTAGTCCACAGGCACAGAAGACAAGCATGTATTAGAGCAAAATTATAGGAAATTGTCTTGTAGGCTAGAAACTGTATATACAGGAGAGAGGTGGGTCTTCCAGTGTTTGTGGTGTGGGGGAGTGGGAGCAGAGGCAGAGAACAGCTTTAGCAAATGTAGACAGAAATGAGCAAGGTGAGCAAATAGACCTCTCTAGCTAAAGCAGAGTCCATAAAGGCTGGCTTGGGAGGATAAGTTTATAAAGATAAGCATTGGCCTGTCTCTGGGAGCCCTGAATGCCAGACTAACATAAATATGAAAATTTTTTCACTATATTAGGTACGCACTAGATACTCAATAAGTAATTGTTGATTATCACAAAGTAGAGAGAATTAATTTCAAACCTAGCAACCCAGTGGATATAGGAAACCTATTTTCAAGACAGGCAGTGTCAGCCGGGCGCAGTGGCTCACGCCTGTAATCCTAGCACTCTGGGAGGCCGAGGTGAGAGGATTGTTTGAGCTCAGGAGTTCGAGACCAGCCTGAGCAAGAGCGAGACCCTGTCTCTACTAAAAATAGAAAGAAATTAATTGGCCAACTAAAAATATATAGGAAAAATATAGGCAGGGTGGCACATGCCTGTAGTCCCAGCTACTAGGGAGGCTGAGGCAGGAGGATCGCCTGAGCCCAGGAGTTTGAGGTTGCTGTGAGCTAGGCTGACGCCACGGCACACTAGCCCGGGCAACAGAGTGAGACTCTGTCTTAAAAAAAAAAAAAAAAAAAGACAGGCAGTGTCCATTCAACTTGAATCACCTGGCCAATTGGAACAGCAACGAATCATGTTAATACACTGCTTTTAATTCCTCCACTCTGGGCCATGCTTCATAATTTCAAAATATTGACAGCAGCCACGCGGAGGTCAGAACCCACTAATAAAGACTGAGATGATCAAGATGAAGGCAGGAAAAAAACTGGAGAGATTTTAAAAAGAATTGTTTACTCTGTGCCAGTAGGCACTGTTAGTTACTTCTACATATGTTATCACTCTTAGTCCTCACAGCAACCCTGTGAGATGGATATAAAGAGCAAGAAGAGAAAAATATTATAAAAAGATGAAAGAGCATGGAATCTAGCCAAAAGGCCAACTCACATGGCTTAGGAGAGCCCAGGGCCAGGCCTTAGAGCTAGGTAACTACTTTTTTTTTTTTTTTTTTTTTTTTGAGACAGAGTCTCACTTTGTTGCCCAGGCTAGAGTGAGTGCCATGGCATCAGCCTAGCTCACAGCAACCTCAAACTCCTGGGCTCAAGCGATCCTGCTGCCTCAGCCTCCCCAGGAGCTGGGACTACAGGCACGAGCCGCCATGCCCGGCTAATTTTTTGTATATATATATTTTAGTTGGTCAATTAATTTCTTTCTATTTTTGGTAGAGACGGGGTCTCGCTCAGGCTGGTTTCGAACTCCCGACCTCGAGCAATCTGCCCGCCTCGGCTTCCCAGAGTGCTAGGATTACAGGCGTGAGCCACCGCACCCGGCCGGTAACTACTGAAGATTGGGGGGAAAGGGGCACCCAGAATCTATAGGAAGCTCAACAAAGGGCTGACTTCCTACATACAATAGTGTGTTCAGGTTGGCATCTTCCATTTTAGCGACAGAAAGAGGGATGTAAGTAATAATGTGACTTCACCAATGGGATAATACCCTAATAATATTACATTTTTTACTTAATTTGGGATATATATTTGTTTCTCACTGTGAAGATGGCAATGGTTTCAAATATTACATTTTCTCAAACCATCCCTGAGAGGCCTGAAGGAAATAATAATGGTTTGCAATTTATGTGTTGAACCTGTATCTCTAAAAGGTACAAACAGGCCAAGTTAGACTAGAACTTGGGGGGCCCTATTAGATATAGTACTTTAATTGAGCTTTGAAATGAAAGCTTTAAAGCCTAAAAATTTTCATCTGGGATGGTTAGTCTCTACCCAGTCATCGGATGGTGAGGAGTTTGGCATGTCTAATTCTTCACAGTCCATTTTCTAAATAACATTATAAAAGCAAGCACCATTGAAAAGGGTATGCTTGTTTCCAAAGCTTCAACTGCTTTATATTGGTCCTTGTCTAACCACTTTATGGTGCAAGGGGGCTCTAAGAACATATATATGTTAAAGACTCTTTGAAACATTCTCACATCGGCAAGGACCAGAAACACTAGATAAAGTCCAGAGAGGTTGTCATTCTGGCCCCAACATAAAGGCCACCCAGAAGGATCTGGATTTTATAATCCTGATTAAGGTAAGATTTATTAACTCCCTCCCCAAGATGGAGATCTTTATTCTTATAAAATAGCTTAACCCTCTTCATGCCACAATTAGATAACTTGGGCTGAAAAATAACTGGTTCTTAGCAGAAGACTTGAGAATGCTAATTAAGTAAGCTCAGGAAGGCTGCTTCAAAATGAAAAAACTAAATCTCGAGATCCAAACTTCAAAAGAAAGTTAAAGGAAAGACCCAGAAATTATACTTTAGGTTGACAAACTGTTGGTAGTTTGTATTTTTCAAGAGCTTTGGCTATTTCATTTAATTTGCCAAATTTATTGAATTAAGTTGTTCATAACATAATCCTAGCTGTCTGGGAGGCCGAGGAGGGTGGATTGCTCAAGGTCAGGAGTTCAAAACCAGCCTGAGCAAGAGCAAGACTCCGTCTCTACTATAAATAGAAAGAAATTAATTGACCAATTAATATATATAGAAAAAATTAGCCGGGCAAGGTGGCACATGCCTGTAGTCCCAGCTACTCGGGAGGCTGAGGCAGCAGGATTGCTTGAGCCCAGGAGTTTGAGGTTGCTGTGAGCTAGGCTGATGCCACGGCACTCACTCTAGCCTGGGCAATAAAGTGAGACTCTGTCTCAAAAAAAAAAAAAAAAAAGTTGTTCATAACATCCCCTAATTGTCCTTTTAATACCTGTAAGGTCTGCAGTGATTTGACAACTATTGGGCTGAATGAGTAAAATTGGCTTGAGAAAGAAAAAAAGGTGTGTGTGTGTGGGGGGGGGTAGAGGGAATTTGAGCCTACTTTGATAGACCATATGAAGTCGTAACTTTTTCAAGGAGTATCTTCCCCCACCTCAGCCAAAAAATGCAGATGAGACAAGTGGAGGAAAAAAAAAAAAGAAATGGAATTTTTTTTATGGTTCTAATGCTGGAGCTGTTGGTCCGATTAGCCACCCATTTGTCTGCAAGCTACTTTCTCCTCCCATTCTGTACTCCCTGCCATCACAGTGCAGCCACTGCCCAGGAAGCCTGACGAAAGGACTCCCTCTGGAGCTGATGGCAGTGGCACTTTGGAAAGTGCTGGCAGGGGGTGGGCTATAAAAAACAATTTGGTCTGGGAACAAAAGGCATCAATCACAGCAGTGTTGTCAACCCTTGATTTGGATGGGGGAGAGAACTTTCTTGGGTCACTCTGGAAGCAGGAAAGGAAGAGACATCATTTTGTTTAGTCATTCCCTTTCCAATGCACTAAAGGGTATAATTAGATTAATAGAAAAGCTGATGCATGATTGCTCCCCAGAGATCTTTTAGTCAGGTCCTTTGGTGAGGTGGGAGAAAGCTATCTCATGTATAGCCTCTATCTAAAACTGCCAGAAATCACTGGACTCTATGGAAGTAAACTTCTCTATTAAAGGTTTTCATAAACCTGGGAGTTTCTGAGATTTAATTAATTTATAGAAGGCAATTTTAAATGGAAGTTGTAAAGTTAGTATAGAGAATGTTATTAGTGAGGGGACTAACAAAAATAAAGAACCCAAGAAAAGCAAGAATGTCACAAAAAGAGCAAACTGAAAAGAATTGAGCCATCTCGAACTCAAGATCAAAGCTTAATTTAAATAGTTCTTATAAAGAGTTAACTGCATAAGAGAAGTGGCAGTATTTCTGAGCTGGGAAAGTACTTCTCAAACACTGTATAACTGTGATGCTTTCAAATCAAGTTGATCCATGGCACCCTTAGTCCAGGACAGATAAGCTATTGCCCTGCACTCACTTCTTCAAGCATCACCTCATTTTTCAGAACCTCTACCAATAGAAACTGAGGTAAGAATATCCAGGTTAGACATGTACTATATTTCTTGGTTAAATACAAAAGACTGGCAAGAGGCCTGGAAAGAGGGGGCTTCTAGATGCCACCTGAGATCTAAACTTCTAAAATAAAGAATAATAAACTTCTGTTCAGTTTTAAGTTGCAAGAGAGCTGCAGGCTTGCTTACTTTCTTCGTTGGTTCTCTTTGACTCCTGCAGAAAGGAAGCAAACAAAGTGAACTGATATATCTCGATTAACAAGGATACCTATATTATCATTCAGTGTGAGAAAAATGCATTAAGGCACCAGTACTTAACAACCAAAATGTGTGCATAACACTGGTACTACCTAACATAACAGGTTCATCAGAAGACAGAATTCTCCCCTTCTGGGTACCTAGGGAAGTAAACAAAAGTCAGACCTCATTTTCCTATTCACTGTGTGCTACACTTCCCAGTTCCTGGCCCATGAAATAATGACATCAAATGTGTGCAAAATTAAAGAATCCTATGACTAACTATATTACTTTACATTTGCATGTGCCTTTGTCTTTTATCTCCAAAATATATCTTAAATTAGTCTGCTTTTCTCTATTTTTTCCCTCATTTATTTATTGATTGATCAATTAATAGGGTCTCACTCTGTTGCCCAAGCTAGAGTGCAGTGGCATCATCATAGCTTACGGAAACTTCAAACTCCTGGACTCAAGTGATCCTCCTGCCTTAGCCTCCCAAGTTGCTAGGACTGCAGGTGTACACGACCACACTTGGCTAATTTTTAATTTTGTAGAGATGGGGGTCTTACTATGTTGCCCAGGATGGTCTCAAATTCCTGGCCTCAAGAGATCCTCCTTCTGCCTTGGTCTCCCAAAGTGCTAGGATTACAGGCCTCACCTCCATTAAAAAAAACAAAAACAAATGGAAGGTCTAGACTGGAGGTGACTACCAACATGGGATTTTTCTGCTATAGACCATGCTGCCCCTTTTTTCCAAGAGAGAGGCTTTGAATGAGGAAATGACCTCCTAAAGCTGTCACATTGGAATCACACTGTAAAAACGATTTACTTTCTCCTGTATGTTCTTGGGCATTGCTCAAAATAAAGAAACTTGTTATTTAATTTTATTTTTAAAATTTTCAGGCCGGGCGCGGTGGCTCTCCCCTGTAATCCTAGCACTCTGGGAGGCCGAGGTGGGAGGATCGTTTGAGCTCAGGAGTTCGAGACCAGCTTGAGCAACAGCGAGACCCTGTCTCTATCAAAAATATTAAGAAGTTAATTGGACAGGTAAAAATATACAGAAAAAATTAGCCAGGCATGGTGGCGCATACCTGTAGTCCCAGCTACTTGGGAGGCTGAGGCAGAAGGATTGCTTGAGTCCAGGAGTTTGAGGTTGCTGTGAGCTAGGCTGACGCCATGGCACTCTAGCTGGGGCAACAGAGTAAGACTCGGTCTCCAAAAAAAAAAAAAAAAAAAGAAATACAGCTGGCATAGTCTCAGAAGGAAAATGTGCATAACCTCAGAAACATACCAACACTGATAACTTGCAAAACATCTTAGCTACAGATAGCTTAAAGATAGTCTATTAAAAAGGAAGTGTTGCCAACCCTTTTAAAGTTGACATCCAGTCTCCTACCACGGTGGTGCATGCCTGTAATCCCAGCACTTTGGGAGGCTGAGGCAGGAGGATTGCTTGAAGCGAGGAGATGAAGACCA
This sequence comes from Mirza zaza, assembly GCA_008750895.1. Lineage (NCBI taxonomy): Eukaryota > Metazoa > Chordata > Mammalia > Primates > Cheirogaleidae > Mirza > Mirza zaza. The sequence continues at coordinate 29,437 of VSMD01068959.1, forward strand.
GCCTAGGCAATAGTGAGACCTCATCTCTAAAAAAAAGAAAATTAAAAAACTAGCTGGATGAGGCGACTTGTGCCTGTAGTCCTAGAAACTCAGGAGGCTGAGCCAGGAGAATGGTCTGAGCCCAGGAGTGTGAGGTTGCATGAGCTATGATGACACTGCACTCCAGCCCAGACAACAGAGCAAGACCCTGTCTCAAAAAATAAATTTGACACCATTACAGCAATTTTTATAATCTTAATCTTTTTTAAAAAAAATTACAAGTTATATGATCACTGTTGAAAAATATAAAATACAGCTAAGCAAAAATAAAAATAAATCACATATTCCTACCATCTGGAGATTACAGTAAATAACACTCGAGTGGTGATCTTTCTACATCTTATTCTACATACATTTATGTAGAACCATTAAAAAAACTATTCATTTTTTAGTCAAAATGATAGTACATTGTACATATTGCTCTGTAACATGCTTTTTTCAGCTAACAATCTTTACTTTTCAAAGCAATAAATTTTCATCTCATCTAACAGTCTAGATTCAAATCTTTCTAGTTGTCTCAAAAATATCCTTTGTAGATTGTATGCCTAAATCAGGACCCAATCTAGGAACAAGCATTGATTCTGATTATATATCTTAATTCTCTTTTTATCTAAAACAGTCCCTTTATGGCTGGGCACAGTAGCTCACGCCTGTAATCCTAGCACTCTGGGAGGCCAAGGTGGGAGGATTGCTTGAGGTCAGGAGTTTGAGAGCAGTCTGAGTGAGAGCGAGACCCTGTCTCCACTAAAAATGGAAAAAATTAGCTGGGCGTGGTGGTATGTACTTGTAGTCCCAGCTACTGGTGAGTCTGGGACAGGAGAATTGTTTGAGCCCAGGAGTTTGAGGTTGCCTTGAGGTAGGCTAATACCACAGCATTTTAGCCTGGGCAACAGAGCAAGACTCTGTTTCACAAAAAAAATAAAAATTAAAAAATTAAAGAGTCTCTTTTCTTAAGACATCAATTTGTTAAAGGTAGCTGTTATGTAGAACATTCCATCTTCTGAATTTTTCTGATTACTTCCTTTAGATGGTCACTTTACCTCTTATATTATTGTAAACCAGGAGTTTGCCTAAAGCTTAATACATGGTATAGGCCAGGCGTGGTGGCTTATGCCTGTAATCCTAGCACTTTAGGAGGCCGAGGCAGGAGGATCACTTGAGGCCAGGAGTTCAAGACAAGTCTGGGCAATAGCAGGACCCCATCTCTACAAAAAATTAAAAAGTTAGCCAGCCATGGTGGCACACCTGTAGTTCCAGCTACTCAGGAGGCTGAGGCAGAAGGATCTCTTGAGCCCAAGAGTTTGATGTTGCGGTGAGCCATGATGATGCCACTGCACTCCAGGCTGGGCAACAGAGTGAGAACTTGTCTAAAAAAAGGTCCATATTTTTGGCTAGAATGTATCATAGATGAGTAGTATATTTCATTTTGCATCAAATCAAGAGATATATAATATCTGAATGTATTCCCATCATTGATGTGAAAAATTGACCAGTAGATTATGATGATGAAAGCCAGATCTTTATTCTTTTTTTCCCCAACTTCAATTTATGAATAGTTTTATTTATTTATTTATTTTTAAATATGGAATGCTTCACGAATTTGCGTGTCATCTAATCTTCTCTGTATCGTTCCAATTTTAGTATATGTGCTGCCGAAGCGAGCACCAATTTATGAATAGTTTTAAAGCAAAGTTGAAACAGTATGGTGAACACTTGGGTGCCCACCACCTAGACTGAACAATTGTTAACATTTTACTAACTTTGCTTTATCTGTACATGTATCAAAATACTTTTTTGGGCTGGGCATGGGAGCTCATACCTATAATTCTAGCACCTTAGGAGGCCAAGGCCAGAGGAGTTCTGGCCAGGAGTTCCTGAGGCCGGAAGTTCAAGACAAGTCTGAGCAACATAGCAAGATCCCATCTCTACAAAAAATATTAAAATTAGCCAGGCATGGTGGTACACACGTGTAGTCCCAGCTACGCAAGAGGCTCAGGCAGGAGGATCACTTGAGCCCAGTAGTTTAAGGCTGCAGTGCTGTTGTACTCTAGCCCAGGCAACAGAGCAAGACCCTGTCTCCAAAAAAAAAATAAAATAAAACAAAAATTAGAATAACTTTAAAAAATAGGCCGGGCGCGGTGGCTCACGCCTGTAATCCTAGCTCTCTGGGAGGCCGAGGTGGGCAGATCATTTGAGCTCAGGAGTTCGAGACCAGCCTGAGCAAGAGTGAGACCCCATCTCTACTATAAATAGAAAGAAATTAATTGGCCAACTAATATATATAGAAAAAAATTAGCCGGGCATGGTGGCGCATGCCTGTAGTCCCAGTTGCTTGGGAGGCTGAGGCAGCAGGATTGCTTGAGCCCAGGAGTTTGAGGTTGCTGTGAGCTAGGCTGATGCCACGGCACTCACTCTAGCCTGGGCAATAAAGTGAGACTGTGTCTCAACAAAAAAAAAAAAAAAAAAAAAATACTTTATGGATGAATCATTTGAAAAGTCACAAACTCATAAGCTTTATCCCTAAGTATTTCAAGATATCTCACCTAAAAATAGTAACATTCTTCTTTTGTGGCCATATTTTCACCCTATAAAAATTAACAATTATTCCCTAATATCTAAATCTCAATTGTCTCCTGAAGGTCTTTCATAGATTTTTTTTTTTTAATCAAGATCTACTTACTGTATTTGGTTAAAATGTCTCTTTCATCTTTTTTAATCTAGAAAAGTTCTTCCCTATCTCCATTTTTTGTTTCATAATGGCAATGACTTTTTGAATAGATGAGGCCAGTTTAAATATTACCTCTTAACAAAAGTGTTTTATAACCCGGATCCTTTTTTTTAAAGTAAATTAAAATTTCTTTGGCCGGGTGCAGTGGCTCACGCCTGTAATCCTAGCACTCTGGGAGGCCGAGGTGGGCAGATTGCTCCAGGTCAGGAATTTGAAACTAGACTGAGCAAGAGCAAGACCCTGTCTCTACTATAAATAGAAAGAAATTAATTGGCCAACTAATATATATAGAAAAAATTAGCCAGGCATGGTGGCACATGCCTGTAGTCCCAGCTACTTGGGAGGCTGAGGCAGGAGGATTGCTTGAGCCCAGGAGTTTGAGGTTGCTGTGAGCTAGGCTGAGGCCAGGGCACTCACTCTAGCCTGGGCAACAAAGTGAGACTGTCTCAAAAAAAAAAAAAAAAAATTTCTTTTTTTCTTTTTGTTTTTGCAGATTTGCATAATCTTTAATAATGGCTATGTTAAACAACTGGCTTGCAACAAAATTTCTGAAAACTGGCTGGGCGCAGTGGCTCATGCCTGTAATCCTAGCATTCTGAGAGGCTGAGGCAAGCGAATTGCTTGAGGTCAGGAGTTCAAAACCAGCCTGAGAAAGAGCGAGGCCCCATCTCTACTATAAATAGAAAGAAACTAATTGGCCAACTAATATATAGAGAAAAAATTAGCCGGGCATGGTAGTGCATGCCTGTAGTCCCAGCTACTTGGAAGGCTGAGGCAGAAGGATTGCTTGAGCCCTGGAGTTTGAGGTTGCTGTGAGCTAGGCTGATGCCACGGCACTCACTCTAGCCTGGGCAACAAAGTGAGACTCTGTCTCAAAAAAAAAAAAAAATTTCTGAAAACTGAATTGGCCCTCCTGAGCTGGGACAAGCCAGCTCCAGCACACCCCACTCTGTCCCGGAGCACTCTAGGAAGTCTCAGGATTACAGTGTCCATCTTACGATACTGGCCAAAGGGAGACAGTCTTGGAGATGCTGTTTATTATTGAACTTTCTTTTGGAACACTGAGAAAGTGGCAGGGAAAGAATCTTTAGGCAGATTGCCACGGAGGGACTGCTATGCTTTCTTCCTCATCTGCATACTACCATTACATGGAGGCCCGGAAGCTGAGGAGGTTAGTCAAAGGTACAGAAGGAGAAAAAAGAGGACAAGATCCCACTCACCAAGGAAGGAAAGGCTCCAAGGCAGAGGGAACGGGAGCTGAGGTGGAGACGGCCACTGCCTCTCTCGCTCTGTTCTCAGCCCTCGGCTCAGGAAAAGCAGACTTAGCACAGTGGGACGGGTGCCTTTTATTGGTCTGGTCAGTGCGTGCAGTGGCAGGCTCAGGGGGAGCTTCCTTCTCTGTCCTGGCTCTCATCTTCCCTCTCCTGGGAGTTTGCGACTCACACCAAAAAAGAAGAGTGTCTAGGCAGGGTGGCAGGCAGAGCCAGGGTGAAAATTACAGGGCTGAGATCTGAAAGGGGCTCACGATTATGTAGAAAATGTGAGGTTCTAGGCCACCCAGATGAAACGTCTGTCAGAGCAGGGGTCAGAAGGAAGAGCTTTCCCTGGAGGCTCCCTACTGGGCCCTTCGTGCCATCAGCATCTCCCTGATGTTGTCTTCAGCTTCCTTAACGCTCCGCTCCAGGTAGGATTTTTTCTGTTCTAATTCTTTTATTTTGTCTTCTGCTATTCTTTGTTTCTCTAATAGCTAGCTGATTGTGAATTCCCTCCTTGGACTCAAGAATAAACATTCTTCCTACACCTTCATACATGTTAGTTTCATCTACCAAAGTCATAATTTCTGTATCTGTAAGATGTGCATGCTTTTTTGTTCTGTTTAGCTGTTTAATCTGTATGTCTGCAAGCTTCACCTTCTGTTGAGTGTTAATAACTTTGGCTTGAAGCTCTGTGAAGGCCTTTTTCAACCCCAGATCCATGGGGGCCGCCATCTTGATACCTAAAATTTCTTTAAGAACTGAGAATTTTACTAATTTTTACCTACTTTTACTTTTTAAACTAATACCTTGTCACAAAAGCATAACTGAGAAATACTAACCTCAGAACTATTTGGTAGGGTACCCAGCCATTTGGAACAGGACTAAAAGGGCTCCCAGTGATACAACCAGGAAAAATCCCACGCAAACAAGGATGGGTTGTCACCCAAATGTTTGGTCACCCTTGGAGGGCACTTACTCATGCTGAGGAAATAGTTATATAAATGATTAGTTAAAATTATCCTCTGATTCTGACCATTTTCGATATATCAAATAATTATTTATGCATTTGTACTTTTAAAAAAATTAATTATTTTATGTCAGATAGGTACTATGCTGACATCTTAACAAGGTTTGAGGGAGGTACATCTTACACAAGCGTCAAAACCCAATCATCATGCTTATGAATTACAAAAGGATTTATACCTTTTTAACTAGACTGAACTGTGCATTAATTATACATTTAGATATAGCATATATGCTTGGGAAAATGTATAACTAAATTTACATGTCTTCTCAAACTTATAAAAGTGTATATATATAGCAACATTGTATCAGTTTTCTATTACTTACTGTTATGTCATTGTTAAAATCATATTGTAAGCCTATATTTTAAGTTAGATGATGTTATTTGCTTCACAGAACACAATTATTTCTTTAACACTTATTTTTAAGAATGGTTTATTTCACTTGTAGTTACTTAAACCCTAGGAATGATGTTTTTTCAAAAAGTAGAACCACAGCCTTTTTTAATAAGATAGTTTGTGATTTGTTCTTTTGAGGACTATATTTTAAGAAGGTTCTTCTGTAATTTGATAATGACAAAGTTTTGGTTTGTTGGGATTATTTTTCAGTAGCCAATCAGCTAACCACACCTATGGAAAAAAGAAAAAACCCTTAAGTTAATAAACACTTAAAAATTTCCTTTCAATATATACTATATCAAATAGAAACTTAAACAGTTTTCAAAATCACTTTAAGAAAATTACCAATAAAAATTGCAACACTCTTATTTACCTGGTGCAAAATCGTCAGGTATAGATCCAAATTGGAAAGGAAGAAGTAAAACTATATTCACAGATGGCATGATCCTGTATATTAAAAAAATCCCACAGAATTCATAAGAAAACTACTAGAGCTAATACATTTAGCAAAAAAATGGGCGAAAAGCCAAAGTATGGCTCGCACCTATAATCCCAGGTCCTTAGGAGGCTGAGGCAGGAGTGTCACTTAAGCCCAGGAGTTTGACACCAGCCTAGGTGATACAGCAAGACCTCTTCCTCAAAAAGAAAAAAAAAAAAAAAAAAAAGGCAAAGGACTTGAATTTAAATAGATATACTGGCCAATAAGCTCATGAAAAGAAGATGCTCAACATCATTAGTCATTAAGGAAATGCAAATGCAAATCAAAACTACTGAAGGAAAAAAAACAAAAAAGAACAAGCGTTGGATAGGATATGGACAAACTGCAACTCTCATACATGGCTGGGTAGGAATGTAAAATAATGCAACCAGTATGCAAAACAGTTGAGTGGTTCCTTAAAAAGCTAAACAAGGCTGGGCACAGTGGCCCATGCCTGTAATCCACTTTGGGAGACCAAGACAGGAGGATTGCTTGAGCCCAGGAGTTCGAGACCAGCCTGGGCAGGAGTGAGACACCATCTCTACAAAAAATAGAAAAATGGGCGGGGTGTGGTGGCACACGCCTGTAGTCCCAGCTACTCAGAAGGCTGAGGCAAAAGGATCACTTGAGCCCAGGAGTGAGGCTGCAGTAAACTATGATGATGTCACCACACTCTATCCCAGGAGACAAGAATGTGACTCTGTCTCTAAATAAATAAATAACTGACATATCATAAGAAAAAAAATATTGGCCAGGCACGGTGGCTCACGCCTGTAATCCTAGCACTCTGGGAGGCCGAGGTGGGAGGATCGCTCAAGGTCAGGAATGGAGTGCGAGACCAGCCTGAGCAAGAGCGAGACCCTGTCTCTACTAAAAATAGAAAGAAATTAATTGGCCAACTAAGAATATATTAAAAAAATTAGCCAGGCATGGTGGCGCATGCCTGTAGTCCCAGCTACTTGGGAGGCTAAAGCAGAAGGATTGCTTGAGCCCAGGAGTTTGAGGTTGCTGTGAGCTAGGCTGACACCACAGGACCCTAGCCCTGGCCAACAGAGTGAGACTCTGTCTCAAAAAAAAGAAACAAAAATGTTGAACAAAATTCAAGTATATCTCTAAATTTATCATTTAAATGATTTTTTTTTTTTCGAGACAGAGTCTCACTTTGTTGCCCAGGCTACAGTGAGTGCCGTGGCGTCAGCCTAGCTCACAGCAACCTCAAACTCCTGTGCTCAAGCAATCCTGCTGCCTCAGCCTCTCGAGTAGCTGGGACTACAGGCATGTGCCACCACGCCCGGCTAATTTTTTTCTGTATATTAGTTCGCCAATTAATTTCTTTCTATTTATAGTAGAGATGGGGTCTCACTCTTGCTCAGGCTGGTTTTGAACTCCTGACCTCGAGCAATCCGCCTGCCTTGGCCTCCCAGAGTGCTAGGATTACAGGCATGAGCCACCGCGCCTGGCCTAAATGATTATTTAACTTATACACAAAAGCAATGTTCAAAAATTGAAGACTGCAATCAATGAAAATACATTTAGAAACAATGTTTACTAAGATTTAAAACACAGCAATAGGCTGGGCCGCTGTGGCTCACGCCTATAATCCTAACACTCTGGGAGGCCAAGGTGGGTGGATTGCTTGAGGTCAGGAGTTCAAAACCATCCTGAGCAAGAGCGAGACCTCATCTCTACTATAAATAGAAAGAAATTAATTGGCCAACTAATATATATAGAAAAAAAATTATCCAGGCATGGTGGCACATGCCTGTAGTCCTAGCTACTTGGGAGGCTGAGGCAGGAGGATTGCTTGAGCCCAGGAGTTTGAGGTTGCTGTGAGCTGGGCTGACGCCACGACACACTCACTCTAGCCTGGGCAACATAGCAAGACTCTGTCTCAAAAAAAAAAAATAAAACACAGCAATATAATAAGTAGTCAACAGTTATACATAAGAAAGTATCTAAAATGTACACAAGTTTCTAAAAATGCTTATTTTAAAAAGGCTCTCAATACTATCAATGTTTCAAAGAACACAATGTTTTAAACAAGAAAACTATAGACCATATTCTTAATGTGAATAAAAAGATTTCTTACAAAAGGATCTTCTGGTTTTTGCTTACAAAGCTCTGTGAGTCCTTCAAGCAGAGTTGGTGTCACGTATAAGTTTAAATAGTCCTTAGCAGATTGTCCAATTGGAATGGGCTCAATAATCACTGCAAATACAAATGTATTCTCATTAAAACAATCATAAATAATTAAATATTATATAGTTATTAAAATGCCTTCAAATAACTTTTTTTTTTTTTTTGAGACAGAGTCTCACTTTGTTGCCCAGGCTAGAGGAAGTATCGTGGTGTCAGCCTAGCTCACAGCAACCTCAATCTCCTGGGCTCAAGCGATCCTACTGCCTCAGACTCCCAAGTAGCTGGGACTATAGGCATGTGCCACCATGCCCGGCTAATTTTTTCTATATATATTTTTAGTTGGTCAATTAATTTCTTTCTATTTTTGGTAGAGACAGGGTCTTGCTCAGGGTGGTTTCGAACTCCTGACCTTGAGCAATCCGCCTGCCTCGGCTTTCCAGAGTGCTAGGATTACAGGCGTGAGCCACCGCGCCCGGCCCTTCAAAGAACTTTTAATGCCATTAGTAGTACTCATAGTTTTCTATTTTTTTTAAGGAAATGGAATTAGATACGTTGCATAATTGTATATTTAAAAACACAAGCACATATACAGAGAAGTAAGCCTACATAAGACTGGCAAGAAACTTATCAAAATGCTAATAGTAGGCCGGGCGCGGTGGCTCAAGCCTGTAATCCTAGCTCTTTGGGAGGCCGAGGTGGGCGGATCGTTTGAGCTCAGGAGTTCGAGACCAGCCTGAGCAAGAGCGAGACCCCATCTCTACTATAAACAGAAAGAAATTAATTGGCCAACTAAAATATATATAGAAAAAATGAGCCGGGCATGGTGGCACATGCCTGTAGTCCCAGCTACTTGGGAGGCTGAGGCAGCAGGATTGCTTGAGCCCAGGAGTTTGAGGTTGCTGTGAGCTAGGCTGACGCCACGGCACTCACGCTAGCCTGGGCAATAAAGTGAAACTCTGTCTCAAAAAAAAAAAAAAAAAATGCTAATAGTAATCATCTACATGATTCTGATTTGTTTATTTCTCAACTATATCCTTTTCTGCATTTCCATGTTTTTTTTTTATAGAAAATAAGCATTATTTCGTAATGGATAATGTTATGAAAAATATAAACAAACATGTAAAACTAGATTAATTTATGTGTTAAATGATGGCAGGTACTTTGTAAAGGGGCACAGATACAATAGTGAATAAGACAGAGTTATTACTAGTGTATGGTGCTCTTATACACTAGCAAATACACATAAAAAATCTAATTCTGGGCTGGGCACGGTGGCTCATGCCTGTAATCCTAGCTCTGTGGGAGGCCGAGGCGGGCGAATCACTCAAGGTCAGGAGTTCGAGACTGAGCAAGAGCAAGACCCTGTCTCTACTAAAAATAGAAAGAAATTAATTGGCCAACTAATATATATAGAAAAAAAAAATTAGCCAGGCATGGTGGCACATGCCTGTAGTCCCAGTTACTTGGGAGGCTGAGGCAGCAGGATTGCTCGAGCCCAGGAGTTTGAGGTTGCTATGAGTGAGGCTGACGCCATGGCACTCACTCTAGCCTAGGCAACAAAGCGAGACTCTGTCTCAAAATAAATAAATAAATAAATCTAATTCTATCTATATAATATGTATTATCTCTGCTCTTATTTTTCAGATTTTTAAGTAAAGTATGCAAGACTTTGGAAAATTTTCATCTTTTCAGTCTTATTTGAACACAATGAATTGCAGTATAAAAATAATACATTTATACAAAAAGGAATAAGTTTTATAAGTTATAGTAGGTCTTTTGAAGTTCATTAATGTGGTACTTTTGCTAAAGATGAGAAAGCTACTAGTCTCATGTGTTCAGATCTAAATCTTCACTGGGCCCAAGGGAAAGGAGAGTGGGAGGATAGATTTCAGTATGACTAAACAGCTCAACAAGGAAGGTTAGACTAACAATGGGAGTTGTTAGCCAGGATGTGAGGAAAACCTAGGAAAAGTCTGGTAGGCTGAGTAAAAGGTTCTCTTTCTATTAGTCTCTATTATAGCATTCTTGATAGCATTGATAGCTGTAATAATTTTGTTTTATTTTGGTTATACATTGCTATCATCTGTCTCTTCTATTCTCTAAGTTCCATAAAGGTTGGGACCACATTGATCATGTTCAGTTACCTGCGGTCAGGCCCTTTGTAGTATTTTTAAAGAAAAAATCTTATAGTCTCTCAATTTTAAAATGCTTCATTGGCTTCTCACTGCACTCCTAGTCAAGACAGAACTACGAGAATCTATACCATGTGACCTCTACTTACGTCTTCAAGATCATCCTGTTTCTTTTCTTCCTAATTTCTTTCAGTTTCTAGAATGTGCCAACTTCTTTCCTGCACATGACTAGAAAACAATGCTGTTCCTTCCACTAGAATATTCTTCCCTCTACTTTGGCTAGCCATTACTTATCCCTTGGATCTCAGCTAAAATGTCACTTCCTCTGACGGGCCTTTCTTATTATAGTCTCTTATGATACCGTCTAATTGCCTTCTATAGCACTTATCACAGTTATAACTATGCAATTATTTGAGTAATTATTATTTAATGGCTATCTTTCAAAGACTAGACAGTAAGTTCTATGGGGACAGGGATCTCATCTATTTTCTATAATTTTATCAAAAAATTTATTGAGGTATAGTTCACATATCCTAAAACTTACCCTTTGAAATATATAATTCATTTAGTTTTAGTAAATTTATAGTTATGCAATCATCACGATATAATTTCCATCACCCCAAAAGTGTTCTCTTGTGCCCGTCTGAAATTCCCACTCCCACTCACATCCCTAACCCTAGGGAACCATTGATCTTGTTTCTAAAAATTTGCCTTTTCTGGACATTTCATATAAATGTATCATATAAGATGTAGTCTTTTTTTGCCTGGATTTGTTCACTGAGCATCATGTTTTCAGGTTTGTTTATGCTGTTAGCATGTAGCTTGTTTCTTTCTTTTTTTTTTTTGAGACAGAGTCTCACTCTGTTGCCAGGGCTAGAGTACCATGGCCTCAGCCTAGCTTACAGCAACCTCAAACTCCTGGGCTAAAGTGTTCCTCCTGCCTCAGCCTCCTGGGTAGCTGGGACTACAGCCAAGCCACCATGCCTGGCTAATTTTTTTGTATTTTTAGTTGTTTGGCTAATTTCTTTCTATTTATAGTAGAGACGGGGTCTTGCTCTTGCTCAGGCTGATTTTGAACTCCTGAGCTCAAACAATCCGCCTGCCTCAGCCTCCCAGAGTGCGAGGATTACAGGCATGAGCCACCATGCCTGGCCAGCTTATTTCTTTTTATTGATGAGCAGTATAGCATTGTATGGTTTTATCGAATTTTGTTTATCCATTTACCAGTTGATGGACATTTGGATTGCTTCCAATTATTTTTTTTTTTGACACCAAACCAGATTCAGGATGCTTGCAGTTTTAAGCTATACTGAATAATGCTGTTATAAACATTCATATGCAAGTCTTTCTGTAAATAGATCTTTCCATTTCTCATAGGGCAGATTCCTAGGAGTGGAACTGTTAGAAGAGTTAAAAGGTTAAGTTTAACTTTTTAAGAAATTTCCAACCTGTATTCCAAAGTAGAGGTACTATTTTACAATAATGTATAAGGATTCCCATTTCTCTATGCCCTCGTCACTGATTATATCCACTTCAGTGGGTATACAGTGATATCTCATTGTTTTAATTTGCATTTCCCCAATGACTATGTTGATAACTTTTAAAATGAGTTTGCCTTCTTATTGAGCTATAAGAGTTCTTCATAGGCTGGGCACGGTGGCTAACGCCTATAATCCTAGCACTCTGGGAGGCTGAGGCGGGAGGATCGCTTGAGCTCAGGAGTTCGAGACCAGCCTGAGCAAGAGCGAGACCCCATCTCTACTAAAAATAGAAAAATTAGCTAGGCATCGTGGTGTGTATCTGTGGTCCCAATTACTTGGGAGGCTGAGGCACGAGGATCACTTAAAACCAGGAATTTGATGTTGCTCTGAGCCAAGCTGACACCATGGTACTCTACTCAGACCCACAGAGAGAGAGTGTCTCAAAAAAAAAAAAAAAAGTTCTTCATATATTCTGGATACGAGTCCTTCATTTATGATTTGCCAATATTTTTTCCAAGTCTATGGCTTATCTTTTCATATTCTTTTTTTTTTTTTTTGAGACAGAGTCTCATTTTGTTGCCCAGGCTAGAGTAAGTGCTGGGGTGTCAGCTTAGCTCACAGCAACCTCAAACTCCTGGGCTCAAGCAATCCTGCTGCCTCAGCCTCCTAAGTAGCTGGGACTACAGGCATGCACCACCATGCCCAGATAATTTTTTCTATATATATTAGTTGGCCAATTAATTTATTTCTCTTTTTATAGTAGAGACAGGTACTCGCTCTTGCTCAGGCTGGTTTCGAACTCCTGACCTCGAGCCATCCGCCTGCTTCGGCCTCCCAGAGTGCTAGGATTACAGGCATGAGCCACCACGCCCAGCCTTTTCATATTCTTAATGATTTATTTTGTAGCACAAAATATTTTAATTTGATGTACTCCAATTTATCAATATTTTCTCCTAAGAATCATGCTTTTGATGTCATATTTAAGAACTCTTTGTCCAATCCAAGTCATGAAGATTTTCTCCTGTTTTCTTCTAGATGTTTTTACATTTAAGTCTATGATCTGTTTTGAGTTAATTTGTTAATTTTTGTGTATGAGGTGAAACAGGGTCTACGATATGTTCTTTTTTGTTTTGTTTTATTTTTAATGTAGATATCTAGTTTTCCTAGCACTATATACAGATACTTAACTTACGATGGGGTTACATCTCAATAAACCCATCATAAGTTGAAAATATCATTAAGTCGAAAATGCATTTAATACACCTAACCAACCAAACATCATAGTTTAGCCTAGATAGAGTACTTTAAACACTTACATAAATTAGCTACAGTTGGGCAAAATCATCTAACACAAAGCCAAGTTTATAATAAAGCATCGAATATCTCATGTAATGTATCAAATACTATACTGAAAGTGAAAAACAGAATGGTTGTATGGGTACTCACCATTAGGTACACAGCTGAAAGCACCACACCATAGTAAAGTCAAAAAATCGTAAGTTGAACCAGGGTAAGTTGGGTACTGTCTGCACTGGAAAGACCATCCTTTTCTGATTTAATTGTCTAGATGCCTTTGTTGAAAGTGAATTGACCATAAATGTAAGAATTTATTTCTAGCTATGACAACAGGCTAATTTTTCTATTTTTAGTAGAGACCAGTGTCTCGCCCTTGCTCAGGCTGGTCTCGAACTCCTGAGCTCAAGCAATCCTCGCTTCAGCCTCTCAGAGTGCTAGGATTACAGATGTGAGCCACTGTGCCTGGCTGAAATGTCTTTTTTTTTTTTTTCTATATATATTAGTTGGCCAATTAATTTCTTTCTACTTATAGTAGAGATGAGGTCTCGCTCTTGCTCAGGCTGGTCTCGAACTCCTGAGCTCAAATGATCCGCCCACCTCGGCCTCCCAGAGAGCTAGGATTACAGGCTTGAGCCACTGCGCCCGGCCTGAAATGTCTTTTTAATGTGGTAGCACTTTAGGTTTAGTCCTATTAGTGAATTAGACTTTTCCTCTTTTGTTTTTAAATGAAACAGGATAAAAACTCATTTTAACTTAAATAGAAGGTATATTTGGAAGCTCTTTTTACTCATAGGGTTATAGTCTTAAACTGTTATTTTCAATTGCCTTTGATTTTACTCAGTCTTCTAGACCTGAGTTTAGACATATAGTTAGACATTTGAGAAGCAGTGAGTTGTAGGACAAACATAAATTATTAATTTCCTACCACATTGCAAATCTTTTGCTGTAAAGTTCTTTGAAGCAAGTTCTCAGAGTTTGTGGTATGAGTGTCCTCTTGCTTAGCAGTCAACAACTATGTGCAAAACCCTATATGATAAGCCATTAAAGCAAGTTATAAAGATATTCAAAGACATGTTCCCAGCCCTTGAAAAAAGTAATGCTCAGCCGGATGTGGTGGCTCATGCCTATAATCCTAGCACTCTGGGAAACCAAGGCAGAAGGATAGCTTGAGGTCAGGAGTTTGAGACCAGTCTGAGCAAGAGCGAGACCCCTTTTCTACTAAAAATAGAAAAAATTAGCTGAGCATGGGTGCTCACCTGCAGTCCCAGCTACTCAGGAGGCTGAGGCAAGAGGATTGCTTGAAACCAGGAGTTTGAGGTTGCTGTGAGCTAGGCTGACACCATAGCACTCTAGCCCGGGTAACAGAGTGAGACTGTGTCTCAAAAAAAAAAGAAAAGAAATCGAAAAGCTGTTTCTAAAATTTAGTAAAATTGCAAAAGCTATAAGAGCTAAAATTATTTTGGAAAAAAAATGAAGTTGAGAAACTTCTACTACCTGATTTCAAAACTTACTGCAAAGCCACAATAATTAACTGCAAAGCCGCAATAATTAAGACACTGTGGTACTGACATAAAGATATACATATGGATCAGTGGAACAGAATCAAAAATCTAGGAATAAATTCTTACAATTATGGTCAATTCACTTTCAACAAAGGCACCTAGATAATTAAATCAGAAAAGGATGGTCTTTCTAATGCAAACAAGAGTTTGAAGTTGCAGTGAGCAATAATGACACCACTGTACTCTATCCAGGGCAGCAGAGTGAGACTCTGTCTCAAAAAAATAAAATAAAATAAATTAATTTTTAAAAACACAGAAAGAAAATTAATTGCCCAAAAAGTGTAATATATGTGGTTTTGGCACACACCTCTCTACTATATATGTTGTTACAGTATATAATAAAGAGTACATATGTAGTATATAATTTTATAGTGATGATGCCACTGCACTCTACCCAGGGTGATGGAGCAAGACTGTCTCAAAAAAAATAAAAATAAAAAAGACATTTCATGTTTGACATGTGCTTCAAAATAATATAGAAACAGGGGAAGCAGAAGTAGGGATTATAGATGAAGAGAGACTGACCACAATTGCTAGCGTTTGTTGGGTCTAATTTTGTATATGTTTTAAATTTTCCACAATAAATAGTTTTAAAGAAAAAGATCACTTAATGGAATGGATATATGACAGAAAATAAAATTGATTGGTAAAACCAAAATATGTTAAGTAGACAAATCCTTCCAGAAAACAAATATCTATTTCAAAAAGTAGGTTTTGTTTGCTTAGAATCAGGGACCATCGTGCTTTTACCTCTTGGCAAATAAAAAGAGGGCTGGGTAAGATGGCTCAGGCCTGCAATCCTAGCACTCTAGCAGGCCAAGGCAGGAGGACCGCTTGCGCTCAGACCAGCATGAGCAAGAGCAAGACCCATTTCTACTAAAAACAGAAAAATCAGCCAGGTACAGTGGCACTCGCCTGTAGCCTCAGCAACAGGAGGCTGAGGCAGGAGGATCACTTGAGCCCCAGAGTCTGAGGTTGCAGTGAGCTAAGATGACACCATTGTACTCTAGCCAGGGGTGACAGAGCAAAATTCTGTCTCAAAAAAAAAAGAATTGAGGACTTTTCAGAGTGTACAGAAAGCAGGGCAGTATGCCTTCCCCTGAGAGAATGACAGAAGCAAAGGAATAGTTATTAAGCAGGCTGAAGGGCCAGTGTGGAGGAAAGTTGTCAACCCATTGTCAGGTCAGCATCAGGATGTTACCAAGCCTGTTGGCCCTAAAAAATAACAGATCAAGTGTTCAAAAAATGAAATTTATTTATTTGGAATCAGAAATTCCAGGTTGTATCTTATCAGTTATTGCATAAATGTGAAATTGCCTCCCCCGCAAAAAAATCAGAAACTTTTAAATCCCCAAGACAGCTTTGAGTTTTCTGAATGAACTTTCAGTAGAAAATACTGAGGAACAGATCTAAATGATCTAGGGAAAAATAACATACCAAAAAAACATTCAAAATTACTCAATGCTTTGCATTTTTTCCTTCATAATGAAAATCGCCAAGTTTACTTTCTGCTCTAAAAATATTGAAAACAAACCAAAAACCTCAGTGTTTTTCCTCAGTCAGTATGTCTACTTTTAAAAGGTTTACAACTTCCATAAAAGGATGAAAACAAAAAAGAGCCTAGTTATTAGTCTCACTAGTACATGAGACTTTTTTAGGCAAACAGTAAGTTGTCAGAGAAGATGGTAAATCAATCGTAATTGCCAAGAGAGATTTTTTTTGTGTGTGTAACCAACTTTACTGAACCATTAGAGAAAACTAGAAAGAGTTACAACACAGAATATTTCTAGCCCAAGAGAAAATAAAAGGGAAAAAAAAAAATCAAACTCTTCTCAAAAGATTCCCTAGAGGGCACAATTTAGTTATGAGGGAAATGCTGAGTTTTCTATTCATGGCTTCAAGTGTTCAAGTATCTACAATTTGAAAATATGACAAAATATATTAGAAAAAAATCCTTTTATCTGCCTTCTCAGTTATATCCCTAAAATAAAAGAAAGAGCAAACAATGAGACGCAGCTGACAAATTAGTCATCTGTAACTCACCTTCTGGAAACATGAAACGGATTTCTCTTTCTGATGCAGCAAAGTCATTGCTCCCATGAAGCGCATTCCGCAGGTCATCTGTGCCATAAATTGCTCTTAGACTAAAAACAAGTTAGAGATGATATCCATCCAATCTGACATCTTTTCCTTACTTTATAATGTATGCATTCTACTTAAGAATTTTACAAAAGCCACATCTCACATATGGAGGCTTCAATCTATTTTAAATTTTTTTTTTTTTGAGACAGAGTCTTGCCTTGTTGCCCAGGCTAGAGTGAGTGCCGTGGCGTCAGCCTAGCTCACAGCAACCTCAAACTCCTGGGCTCAAGCAATCCTGCTGCCTCAGCCTCCTAAGTAGCTGGGACTACAGGCATGCGCCACCATGCCCAGCTTATTTTTTCTCTATATATATTAGTTGACCAGTTCATTTCTTTTTTTATTTTTATAGTAGAGACGGGGTCTCGCTCTTGCTCAGGCTGGTTTCAAACTCCTGACCTCGAGCAGTCCTCCCGCCTTGGCCTCCCAGAGTGCTAGGATTACAGGCGTGAGCCACCGCGCCCGGCCAATCTATTTTAAATTTAAGGTTAAGTATATCTAGATGAAGACCAAATATATTTAAATCTGCAGAAGGGAAACACTGGAAAAATAGGAGTTCTCTGGGTAAAAAAGAGGTGTTGTTTTGTGAGAAGTGAAAAAGCAATGTATACTCAAAAGTGCAAGACCTCCATGTCCTCTTATTTCCAGGCATTAGTGATAATGCTGAAAATCTGCATTTCTGCTCCTATATTACCATATTCTTTAAAAATACCATCCCAATCATTCCATGAAAAATCCTACTTCAGTGGCAGTTTAATTCAAGGATGAGAGATAAATAAGGCTAATCAACTATAATACAGATATTCCCTAAGGCCTTTTGTGGTATGTGGTATTAAGGTAGACATTTCAATAGTTAACTTGTAAAATGGACCCCCGCCCCCCAAAAAAAGTTGATTTAGGAAAACTTCCAAGTGAAAAGAAATTCCCAGCCGGGAATGGTGGCTCACGCCTGTAATCCTAGCACTCTTGGAGGCCAAGGCGGGAGGACTGCTCGAGGTCAAGAGTTCGAAACCAGCCTGAGCAAGAGCGAGACCCCGTCTCTACTATAAAAATAAAAAAAGAAATTAATTGGCCAACTAATACATATATAGAAAAAATAAGTCGGGCATTGTGGCGCATGCCTGTAGTCCCAGCTACTTAGGAGGCTGAGGCAGCAGGATTGCTTGAGCCCAGGAGATTGAGGTTGCTGGGAGCTAGGCTGAAGCCATGGTACTCACTCTAGCCTGGGCAACAAAGCAAGACACTGTCTCAAAAAAAAAAAAAAAAAAAGAAAAGAAATTCCCATTATGATATCAGATTTTTTTTTCATTTTCACAGATAGATTCCATCCCACCCACATGCCCACCACCCAGGAAAATTACCTGTCTGGGTGTGTCTCCTTAGCTACTAAGCTATTACTTGGTCCCAAAAGTTCTTTCCAGTGAGAGATGGCTTTATGTCTAGCTAATATCATTGCAACAAGTGGTCCAGAACTCATATAAGCTGTTAAATTGGGGAAAAACATTTTTCCATACTGTTCCACATAAAAGTTACTACATTGCTCAGGGCTAAGATGTAGTTTTCTTCTCTATAAGAGAAACAAAGTCAACAAAAGCATTTAAAACAGTTCAGTGACACTTCACTAAATCATTAACAACTTGAAATTAGTACCAATCTGATTATAAATTTGAGGTTTATCCTTGTATTATGTTGTTTTGTTTTTTGTGGTTTTTCGGAGATGAGGACTCACTATGTTGCCCAGGCTAGCCTCAAATTCCTAGGCTCAAGTGATCCTTCCATCTCAGCCTCCCGAGTAGCTAGGACTGTATGCACACACTACCATGCCCAGCTCTATCTTTGTATTTTAAATAAAGGACATGATACAATCATTAAATGTATGTTATAAATAAGAGCAATTATTTAACTTATTTAAGAAAAATGATTCCAGTTTGGCAGCGTCCCTCAGCATGTGGTTTATTAATGACAAATTTATCATATCTTCTTCTTAAGGTAACACTCCAATTAACAAAACTGGACTTTAGAATACTCCAAACTTGTCTTTCCCTATTTTTGTTATTTTCCTATTTATTGTGAAATTTTTCTACATTATTTTGGGAGCTGTTCTGATTATATTAATAATACTTAGCCGGGCATGGTGGCTCACACCTGTAATCCTAGTACTCTGGGAGGCAAGGCTGGAGGATCACTCAAGGTCAGGAGTTCGAAACCACCCTGAGCAAGAGTGAGACCCTGTCTCTACTAAAAATAGAAACAAATTAATTGGCCAACTAAAAATATATAGAAAAAATTGGCCGGGCATGGTGGCGCATGCCTGTAATCCCAGCTACTGGGAGGCTGAGGCAGAAGGATCGCTTGAGCCCAAGAATTTGAGGTTGCTGTGAGCTAGGCTGATGCCATGGCACTCTAGCCCAAGCAACAGAGTGAGACTCTGTCTCAAAAAAAAAAAAATAAAATAAAATACTTAGAAATAACATGCAGGATACATTGATGCAGTAAAAAAAGTTTTTCACTTGAATATATGCATTCTTTATTCTGGTTCTGCCATAAATATGTAACCTCAGTAAAAATTGGTGGTATGTTTCTCAATTTGAAAGATTATGAGACTTTTTGGACAAATATTATCTCCCTCACAAATGAAAGACTATAAGAATGAATCAAGTTTTAAAAATTCATGGTAGCTGAGTCAACCATTTCTCTAATTTGACAGCATCATGCTTTCCATAAAAGCAGCTATTTTGAGTACTTTAAAAAATAAACTAGGCTGAGCACAGTGGCTCACACCTGTAATCCTAGTACTCTGAAAGGCCTAGGCAGGAGGACTGCTTGAGCTCAGGAGTTGGAGACCAGCCTGAGCAAGACCCCGTTTCTACTAAAAATAGAAAAATTAGCTCCGTGTTGTGGCATGCGCCTGAAGTGCCAGCTACTCAGGAGGCTAAGGCAGGAGGATTCCTTGATCCCAGGAGTTTGAGGTTGCAGTGAGCTACGATGATGCCACTGCACTTTACCCAGGGTGACAGAGTGAGACTCAAGAGTCTCAAGAAAAAAAGGAAATTGAACTTCACTCCCCCCTCCATAAAATAACAAAAAGTAAAAATTTCAAAAAACAAAGAAAAAAGAAAAAAATCAACTATTACTGCTGTTTTTGAAACCCACTAAAGATGGGTCAGGAGAGAAAAGGCTCAAAATAAAACAGAGATTCAAAGTAGATTTCAAAGAACTGGCTAGAGTAAGGATGAGATATGGAGGTAAGTCACTAGGAGGAGGCTAAAAACCCCCATAATTTCTTGAATTCCTGGCCTCAAGCTATCTTCCCTCATGGGCCTTCCCAAGTACTAGGATTACAGGTGTAGGCACTTTGCCTGGCCAAAAACCTTCATGATTAGGGCAGAAATCCATATTTCTAAAATGGATCAGATTTTCCTAAGAGCACAGTATGAATTTTACCAAGTGACCTAACTCTTAAAGCCCTTTCCAAAACTGTGTTTCCTCAAGTTTCAGAAACTTGGTAAAGGCCCCATAATATGCCAAAATAAAAAAAAAAAAAAAAAAAATTAGAAAACAAAAAAAGAAACTTGGTAAAAGTGCTTGGTTTGTAGCAAGGGATCTACAAGAGCAAACTTACAAGAGCAAGTTTAGGAACATGCCTGTCTACGCGGCTCAGCACTGCTGTGAACAGGACCTGCAGCCCAAGTGTAACATTCTCATCGGTAAAGGCCCAGCTGCTATGAAAAGGTGCTGACATCTGTTCTCATATTGAAACTCACATAGTGAAAAAGTGAAACATATGTGAAAAGTTATAAGAGCATCTAATTTAGCATAATCTTTTATTCTATTATTTAAAATTGAGACATGGAAATAATTATGATTCTGGCCAGGCGCAGTGGCTTACGCCTGTAATCCTAGCACTCTGGGAGGCCGAGGCGGGAGGACTGCTCGAGGTTAGGAGTTCGAAACCAGCCTGAGCAAGAGCGAGACCCCGTCTCTACTATAAAAATAAAAAAAGAAATGAATTGGCCAACTAATATATATATAGAAAAAATAAGCTGGGCATGGTGGTGCATGCCTGTAAGTCCCAGCTACTCAGGAGGCTGAGGCAGCAGGATCGCTTGAGCCCAGGAGTTTGAGGTTGCTGTGAGCTAGGCTGATGCCATGGCACTCACTCTAGCCTGGGTAACAAAGGGAGACTCTGTCTCAAAAAAAAAAAAAAAAAGAAAGAAAAGAAAAGAACTACGATTGTTATGCATATTGGTGGGGTTTTTTTGTTTTTGTTTTTTTCTTGCTTAGTTTAAAAATAAAATCTCATCTGTTGCAATATAAACCTTTATCTGTCACATGCCCCTTAACAAGCAAGGGAAACTCCCTTCTGCAGGTATGCTAGCCAATGCAGCATAATTTTCAAAATTAAGTGTTCATCTTTAACTAAAATTGATACTGAATCAATGATTCCATTGGTTGCTTTAAAATTAGATTAGGTAAAACTTTTTGAAATTAGGTTGAGTATTTTCACAAAGAGAAGCAGTGATATTAAGTACCATCAGAATGGAACCCTTAGTTTGTAAAAAAGGAAACACTGCCACCTATTGAAAAGATACATCATTTTGGGGAAGATTTTCCCTAAGTGGGACAAAAAAGCCTTAAGTTCAATGGATTCCCAACTATAATAAAGTCCATTTTAAAAGCATATAGTACAAAGGACAAATATTGTATGACTCTCCTTTATGAAATAGCTGGAATAATCAAATTCCTACAGACAGAAAGTAGAATAATGGTTACCAGGGACTTGGGGAGAGGAAATGGGGAGTTATTGTTTAATGGGTACAGTTTAATAGATATCTCAAGTGTTTCAGCTTGAAATGAAAAAGTTCCAGAGATGGATGGTGGTGATGGTTGTACAACAATATGAATATACTTAATGCCACGGAACTGTATACTTAAAATGATAAATTTTATATATATGGAAGGAAAGATGGAAGAAATGAGGAAGGAAAGACCATGGCCACCTTTAGTCTGAAATTTATTGCTAATTGGGGAAAGTGTCATATATACTTACACTAATTTTTATTTATTTTTTAATGCTTAGAGACAAGGTCTCGCTCTGTCACCCAGGCTAGAATGGGGTGGCATAGTGTGATCGTAGCTCACTGCAGCCTCAAACTCCTGGGCTCAGGCCATCTTCCTGCTTCATCCTCCCACTTTGCTAGGACTATAGGTGCACATCACCACACTTACCTCTTTTATTTACTTTTATTTTTTATTTTTTTCAGAGACAGGGTCTCAATGTGTCATCCAGGCCGGAGTGCAGTGGTACAATTACAGCTCACTGCAACCTCGAACTCCTGAGCTCAAGCAATCCTCCTGCTTCAGTCTCCCAAGTAGCTGGAACTTCTCTCACCACCATATCTGGCTAATTTTTCTATTTTTATAGAGATGGGGTCTTGCTATGTTGCCTAGGCTGGTCTCAAACTCCTGGCCTCAAGTAATCCTCCTGCCTTGGCCTCTCAAAGTGTTGGGATTATAGGCATGAGCCACCATACTCAGTCAAAAATTCAAAGCAATATAAAAAGGAATATACTTAAAAATCTCATTCTTATCCCTGTCCTAATCTACCTGTTATTCCTTGTCCTCAACAGGCAACCCTTTTTAATGTTTGTTTATACTTCGGTGTTTCATTTTACAAATGCTGGCAAACATGAATATATTACTTTGCCTCTTTCTATCACAAAAGGTCGCTACACAGTATTTTACATCTTGCCTTTTTCCATAACAGGACAGAAAAGTTCCTCATTCTTTTTTACAATTAGTTGCATAATATTCCATTTGGTGAGTTTGCCAGGATTTATTTAACCAGTCTTCTACTGCTGGGTTGTTTTCAATCTTTTGCTGGTAAATAAATAATGCCATAAAACATAACCTGCATATATGTCACTTTATATTAATACAAGGATTTCTATAAGAGAGATTTCCAGGAGTAGGACTTCTGGATCAAACAGTAACTCTACCTGTCATATTAGGAGATAACTACCAGGTTACCTGTGATAGGGGTTGTGCTATAGGGTTTGTGCTATTTATCTCAGTATAGTTTTAATTAGCTTTTTTCCTAAAGATTGAGCACCTTTTTTTTAATGTTTAAGCAGTGTTTTTCTTTTTCTAGGACCATACATGTGTTCTGACCATTTTTCTACCAATTTAAAAAAATTTTTTGGCCAGGCACGGAGGCTCATGCCTGTGATCCTAGCTCTCTGGGAGGCTGAGGCAGGTGGATGAAACCAGCCTGAGCAAGAGTGAGAGCCCATCTCTACTAAAAAAATAGAAATTAATTGGTTAACTAAAAAGATATAGAAAAATTAGCCAGGCATGGTGGCAAATGCCTGTAGTCCCAGCTACTCAGGAGGCTGAGGCATGAGGATTGCCTGAGCCCAGGAGTTTGAGGTTGCTGTGAGCTAGGCTGACGCCAGGGCACTCACTCTAGCCTGGGCAACAAAGTGAGACTCTGTCTTAAAAAAAATTTTTTTTTCTTCTAAAAGCTCTTTGTATGTTAGCCTTTTGTCCATGATACGAGTTCCAAATCTTTTTCCCAAGTTTGTCATTTTTGTTTTGACTTTGCTTATGGTATTTGGTCATACAAATATTTTTCATGTTTATACAGTCTCACTAATCTTTTAGGGCTCCTAGACTTTAAGTCATAGTAAAAAAGGCTATTCCACTCAAAGGATAAAAAGAAATCCTACCATCCTTTCTTCTACAACTTACATGATTTAATTTTTTAATATTTAAATCTTGGCCTGGCGCGGTAGCTCAAGCCTGTAATCCTAGCTCTCTGGGAGGCCCAGGTGGGCGGATCGTTTGAGCTCAGGAGTTCGAGACCAGCCTGAGCAAGAGCGAGACCCCGTCTCTACTATAAATAGAAAGAAATTAATTGGCCAACTAAAATATATATATAGAAAAAATTAGCCGGGCATGGTGGCAAATGCCTGTAGTCCCAGCTACTTGGGAGGCTGAGGCAGCAGGATTGCTTGAGCCCAGGAGTTTGAGGTTGCTGTGAGCTAGGCTGACGCCACGGCACTCACTCTAGCCTGGGCAATAAAGTGAAACTCTGTCTCAAAA